>JAYMFT010218614.1:0-10000 GCA_038088735.1 Panulirus argus | reverse complement strand
GCATTACCACTCATGAAGGGCTCCTTTATTGGCTTCCGTGCCTCAGAACTCAAGGGAAAGGGAATTTTTGAGACACCCCAGGTCGACGCTCTCTCCGTCAGTGGCGGGCGGAGGGGGTGGGGTTAGTTCCCGATGACAGGGGAAAGGGGGATGATGCTGGCGGAAGATGAAGACGAAGATCGTCAGAGATCAGTTTTAAGAGCGAACTGGTGCGACGCTTGCTTATCATCCGGGCGTCCAGGTGCCCCATAGATACGAGGCCGTGATGAGATATTGTTCAGCCAGTGAACGTGTGAATAACACAACAAAAGGGAAAGGTATTAAAGCTGATGGCTCGAGAGGACCCGGGATTGGCAGTACTGGCCATGACCTTGGCGCCGAAGCTGCTGCTGCTGCCGTCGTCCCAGCCAGGTGCCGGCGCGTGGGCTCTCTCTCTCTCTCTCTCTCTCTCTCTCTCTCTCTTTCTCTCTCTCTCACCCCCTGCATGTTGCACCTTCAAGCACGAACTGACACGCGTGTAAAAACATAGTCCAATTACAGCACCTCCCCGAGCGAGGTGTGTGGGTGTGAGCCAGGCAGGCAACGCTGGTGGGTAGTATGGTAGCAGTAGTAGTAGTAGTAGTAGTAGGGGGCAGGGGAGGGAAGCCAGTACCATCAACGGGACGATCGGTTGGTCGGTTGAGTTGGTCGGGTCCTCCCGCCCTTGCCCGTCATATCGATCCCCAGGGCGGCCCGAGGAAGTTCGGAGGGTTTAAGAGAGGTGGGATTTGTGAGTGTGTGTGTGTATGTGTGCGCGCTCCGCTACCCCTGTAGGGGGGCGCCACCCTCAGCGCCAAGTGTCATGACGCGGGCCCTCGCTGCCTTACCCTTACAGGCTCGCCCTGCGTCTCTCATGACGCGAAGCCTCACACTGCCTCACCCTGCGGAGCCGCCCCCCCCCCTCCATGTGTCACGACGCACGCCCTCGCTGCCTCACCCTAGGGGGTCACCCTCCTGTGCTGTGACGCGAAGCCAAAGCGCCCCCCACCCCCCACACACGCACCTTAACCTTGAGTCTTCAGATTCATGGGCCACTTCTCGACCTCCTCGCCCGCCTCCCTCATGACACGGGTGTTACCGTTCTCCCGGCAGCCTTCAGGAGAGAGAGAGAGAGAGAGACTTTCCCTCCCATCAAAGACTTGACCCAGTACCTACGAGTGCCTGGAGAGGGGGACACAAAGGCCTGAGAGAGGCACTCCACCGCGTGGTCAACAACACTGTTTCTCTCGCTCTTACCATCCAACAATGGAGGATTAAGTCAACGTCTTTACACCACCGCCTTCATTATTTGTCTTACAAATCATCGTCCACAAACCTTTATATAAATAAACTGAGAGTTATACGTTTTCCAACGGCAATGTCATTCCTGTTGCTTGTTCTCGTTGGTGGTGCGTCTGGCAATGTCCCCTTGCCTCAGGAAGCCAACGGTCCGGAAAGACCTGCCAGTATCAGGAACAGGGAAGGCTTCAGGTAGCCACTGCCAGCTAAACATTACGTTTTTAGCGGAATTAGCGCCTCCGTTCGTGGGCTCTCGACGTTCCTTTAAAGAAATCCTGCTGCGCCACCGTCTGCGGGCTCTCCAGATTCCCTAAAGAAACCCTGTAATATCATACGCTTACAGAGATTCTTTTAATATTTAATTTTTATATTAGTTTGAACTTTTGTGAGGTTTCCGCATTCCTTAACGGAAATTCTGTATTTTCGTGAGCGTTAACTGTATTTTTGCAGTGTCTTTTTCCCTCTCGTCCGCACTGCAGCGAGGTCGGTTGTAACAGTAAACCTGTGTCGTCCGTGGCACAGACAATTAGTGACTGGAAAATATTTATGTAGTCGCACCAACCACTTGGGTAAGTGGTCTGACCTTTCGGAAACAATACCTGTTTCATTTTCTTTTTTCTTCCCTCGAACTTCAACGCACTAACAATCGGACGTCAACAGATTCGTGTCGCGCTTAATCACACCGGCGGAGTCCGGAAACTGAAGGGGGTAATATTTAGCAGACATCTGGCGAGAAATGGTCACTTGTGGACGAGCCTCAGCTGTCTGTCGCGCAGGACGGGCGGTGGGCATTGTCAGGGGTGGCCACCGGTGTGGGTGGTCTTAGGGGCTTTGCTCCTGCAGTGATGATATTGGAGGCGGTGGTGGCAT
Source organism: Panulirus argus (assembly GCA_038088735.1). Taxonomy (NCBI): domain Eukaryota; kingdom Metazoa; phylum Arthropoda; class Malacostraca; order Decapoda; family Palinuridae; genus Panulirus; species Panulirus argus. Next base: position 7,813 of record JAYMFT010218614.1, on the reverse strand, counting down.
AGGGGTAGTGGTGGAGGGATAGGGGTAGTGGTGGTGGTAGTGTTCGAAGATTTCTCTAGGGGTAGTGGTGGTGTTGGAAGACCTTTCTTGGGGTAGTGGTGGTGTTGAAAAATCTCTTTAAGGACAGTGGTGGCGTTGGAAGATCTTTGTAGGGGAAATGGCGGTGTTAGGAGACCATTCTATGAGTAATGGTAGGGTTGGAAGAAGTTTCTCGTGATGTAGTTGGAGGAGAATTTTCTAAGTGTGGTTGTTGTGGTGGGGCAAGGCTACTGCAGGGGTCATGGTGGAGGAGGAATAGATTGCTGCACTGGAGGCGGGGGTGAGGGTGAGGAGAGTCTTGCCCTGCCATCTGTGGTCGAGTTGTGGGATACGTCGCCCCTTCTGGGCCCAGATAAATTGACTCGACGATTGTCTTACGTGTAATGTCGCAGTTAAAGACGACGACTCGTAAACCCCACGATCGTAGAGCATGTGAGGGAAGGAGAGGCTGGAGTGAGAGTTGTGAGTGGGAGAGGCACAGGCGGGAGTGTAACAGGAGAGAAAATACGAGAGACAGAAGACAGGGTCTTTAGTGAGAAGGAAAGGAAAGCATGAAGAGGATGGAGGAAGATTAGATGGAGACGGACGTGGAAGAGTTACCAATAGATGTAAGGAATGGAAAGGCACTAGAGGAAGAGGTGTAACTGGGAGAAAGTGGGAAGGTATTAGGGGTTAAGTTGTGGTACTGGAGAGGATATAAGGTGGAGGTGAGCCTGATGTGTCCAGGGAGTCTTGTACCGCAGGATGGAGGGGGAGGTCATACATGACGGAGGGGAAGGTCACACGTGATGGAAGAGGAGGTCGCAAGTGATGAAGGGGAGGTCACACGTGATAGTAGGTGATGCGGGGGAGGTCATACAAGATGGTAAGTGATGGAGTAGAGGTCACACACGGCGATAAGTGGTGGAGGGGAGACTGAAAAAGAAAGAGACTCAAGAGATACCTCTTTCACTTCAGAAAAACTTTTCCAGGACAGTGATGCGAGGGAAACGTTTTCTTCAGCCCGTGTCCTACGTCAGGAGGTAGTGGGGTGGCGGGGGGGCCACCCACTTCCCACGTGGATGTCAGATACGGCTCTGATTGATGATGGCGGACCTCGGAAATGCACGACTCCCCCCCCCCCCCCCCATCATCCCCTAGCCCTGCGTCAAGGCTAAACCCTTCGGTGATAAATGAATCATATTCAACTTCTCTAGAACGGCGGCACGACCCTGGGGCACGGCGTTACGACCCTGGGGCACGACGGTACGACCTCTTGTGTATGAAAGCCTAGCCTTCCACCTTGACCTGATGGGCCCGGCCATGATATCTAAGGGTCGTACCGTCGTGCTCCTGGATTATACCTTCCTGCTTAAGGGTCGTACCGTCGTGCTGGTGAGCTCAAGAGCGTTGTACCGTCTTATACCAAACGATGAGGACTCACTGGAGGCACCTTACAGGAGGAAGAAGCGAGGAGGAGGCCGTACACTAGTACAGCAAAGTACAGAATCCATTTTCGATTTTCCTAATCTGACATTCCTTTTTTTTTTTTTCTTACGTCTCGACCTACTCTCGTGATATACCACCATTTAAAAGATTAATCCCATGAAAAGATAATCAAGATTGATTTACCCCGTGAAAAGATAACTATATATATATATATATATATATATATTCATAACAGCACACAAGAATGTTCCCCAAGCGTACATTAATGGTCCCTTTCCCCGCCCCCCTTTCCAATCACCCCCCCCCCCCACACACACAACACACCCTGTATGCAAATGACCTCACGTGCCTGTTCGTCTAACAGGCGTGGCAGTCATATAATGCGCAGATGGAGGGGGAACCGACGGTGTTCAGGCGCAGTCTGATGCCACGGATGTTTTCCGCCAGTCGCCAATATCTTGCTGGTGGGTGGAGGCGGATCCGCGAACAGCTGTTATGACGAACAGCTGGCCAAAGTGTCACTGACTGTCTAATTGTACATCATGCTGTGTGTGTGTGTGTGTGTGTACTCGCAGGTGACATGAGGAAAATTTCGATACTTCTGCTTACTATACAAACATGGTTTATTTAAATACTCGCAGGTGCGAGAAAATGTACATCCCGAATATTTTTTTTTATTTCAAATATTCTTTTTGTTTAATCACACACACACACACACACACACACACACACATATATATATATTGCCCGGGTAAAAGCCATCGTGTTGCGGTGCATTTGTTGTTATGACAGTTATCCTATAAGGTTGTCTTTGCCTCTACGAGAGAGAGAGAGAGAGAGAGAGAGAGATGAGGGGGGGGGGGCGGTCACACACGAACCAGTCAGTGCTGGAGGAGGAGAACGCTGGACGCTGGTGGGACACTTTGACAATGTCAGTAAACAATGGAGACTCAACAAAGGAATTCGTTTAGTAAGAGAGGGCGGGGCTATGACACACTGCTAGTAGGTAGGGCTATGGCAGACATGACATACTTGGTGGGTCTATGACACACATGACATAAGTGGTCGCGCTATGACACATACAAGGCGGGATTGTGACACTTGGCATACTGGATAAGGATATGACTCAATGTCTACTGTGTGGGGCTATGACACATGATTAGTGCTTGTGCCTATGACACATAACTAACGGTTGGGACTATGACGCATGGTTACCGGGTGTGGCTATGTCACATAGCTACTGGATGGATCTATGACACATTTGGGTCTATGATACAGGACCAATATGGCTCAACCCCCCCCCCCCCCAATCCCCCCCGTCAAAGGGATCCAAGGTAATTTTTCAGCCGAATCGATTTCCTGTCACGAAGTAGGTTCGTACCGACGCCCGATGGGATCAGGAACCTACCCTAATCTCGTCATTTGTATGGGCGTCCCCGGGAACACACGAGCCGTAGTGAGAGAGAGAGAGAGAGAGAGAGAGAGAGAATCACCTCTCGGATGAAGCGTCCAAGTAAGAGGTCTAAGATGGAGCTCATGGTGCTTGGGGAGGGTAGACTTCCATTTATGAAAAAGAAATCTTTGGTATTCAACTTTTCGTCGAGCGTTTTACGTTGGAGAGGAACTGATGCAGAGTCTTGGGTTGAGCTCGTCACTCGTCCGACCAGCGTGGGCTGCGAGGTGATCGACTGAGGGCGAGTGAAATATACGAGTGCAAAACACGAAATTGAAGGAAAAGTTTCCAAAAGATGAAACTGTTCACGTAGGTTTGAGACCACAGATGGTGCTCGCCTACCACCCTCACCCCCACCCCTTTTTTTTTTTTTGCTACTTATGGCACAAGTGAGGTTATGGAAAATCTGGATAAATGGTTATACGTGTGTGTGTGTTTCAGTCAGAGCTTCTTGTGAAGTGTCGAGAGACCCTTAAAGTGATAAGCTGATGCTCTGTATATTGCAGGAGTCATAACGAGATCGACTTTCTGAAATTGTGGCAGTGCATCGAGTGTACGATGAGAGGGAGGGCAGCTGTGTCGTCGCCGGCACCCCTGCCAGAGGCCCCACAGGGAAAACACGACCTCTAGGGTGGTGCGGGGTCGTTACCACAGACTGTGCCAGGATCCGGGTGTTGGTGGTAACGCTGCAGGCGGATACGTCAGACGGCGGAGGTACGACCCTACCTCCAGGAAGGAAAGGCAAGACGCCGAAGACGGCACGGACAGTGGACACGAACTCAACAGCTCCTTAGACGAACAGTCCAGTTCGCCCAAGGAGTCCCCCAGACAGCCACGGAAGTCCTCAGGTTGCAGCGGGTTGAGAGCTACTGGCGGGCATAGCACACGCGGCTATACCAGTCTCAGTGGCTCTGGCTCCCCCTCCTCCCTCAAGAAGTCGCAGGGAGCGGCGGCCAAGAACAACAACAACTCGGGCGGCGCCAAGAAGCGCGTCAGGTTCTCGCAGAGCGTGAGCGTGGTCCGCCCTCCCACGACCCGCCTCACCAACTTCACCAAGCAGAGCCTGGGAGCCATCGGGGCCTTGGCCATCAGGGAGCGTTATGGCGAAGGCAGCGACTCTCTCTACGCCACCTTCAGCCCCAAGTCCCACGCATTGAGGCGCCAGAGACAAGGAGCGGCAGCTGCCGGAGACTACCACCTGCCCCCCCTCAACCACAGGACCCCCACCGCCAGGAGACCCGATATCGTAGGTGGTGGCACGGGCCGCGGCATCAGCAGCGTCACCTGCGTCAGTAGCACCGTCGGGGAGGCACCCGTGCGAGTGAAGATGTTATCCTACATGCTACCGGTGGAGGAGAAGGTCAACTTCACAGAAGGAGACGCCTCCTCCTTCACCCCGCTGAGCGAGGATCGCTCGCCCATCACGGAGACCAAACCCCTGCTGGGCGACGACAAACTGGCCTCGATGGGCGAGCCCATACAGCTGGAGTCGCCCTCCACCGAGGAGGCCAAGCTCATCATGGAGGAGAGGGAGAAGGAGAAGACCCACGACCCTGATGGGGAGTCGAAGACCGCCGGGTCGTCTGAGGACCGGAGCCCGGTCGCCAGCGACGACAAGTCGGTCTTCAGCGAGACCCTCGCCTCCCCGGGCTCCGACGACCGGTCCATCATCAAGACCTCAGCTTCCACTAAACCAAGTCTTAAAAGGTCAGTACACTACCCACTTCCCTGTCTTAGTTTCCTCCTCAGGTAACTATCTCATCCAGTTTCATTTAGTCAAACAACCCTCATTTTCCCTAACCTTCCCTCCACATCTTTTCAATATATTGCAGGTGTTTCACAGAAATAACAAATCTCTTTGTCATTACTAACGTGGACAGTAAGCCTCGTATAAGAGGCCACTCTCATGCAGTCACGTAATACACATTCCAAAACAGGTATCACCATAATGAGAGTAGTTTGTTTAACGCACTTGAAGCTGGTCAGTCTTCCACACAACAGACCCAGGGACACTAACTCTTCTCGTCCGGAGGGCTGCTGCCACATTCACACACCCTGTACCAGGTTAGCAGTCAGCTTGTCTACAGACGGCCAAGAAAAGGCAACACTTGGAGGCTGGTGTAAAGCACAAGAGCCAGACACAGGACACACATCGGTTACACTGTATTAATTGGCAACAGCTCGTCTTACAGAGGCACGATACAGTTATAACTGTTGTCTAGTGCTTGGTGGCGGTGCCAGCCTCGCCAGACCTTCCCTTGCACTGGTACATGCAAGTACAAGGGACACCGTGACTGGTCCTTATATTCAGACAAGCCAAAGTGGCGAGGTATCACAGCCTGACGATAAGTACCGGCCCTTAAACACGCCGGTACGACCCTTTGGTATGATGACCTGGCCTGGCCGTCATGTCATACCCAGTGGTCGTATCGTTGTGCTCGACTGATTAATTGCCAAAAGAATTGTTAGTGTTTTGAGTTACCCCTCAACCACCAGAACGATGAACTATCCGAAGGGATATATAGAGTCATTGTTTTGTAAAGCTGTGTAATTCATGTGATACAATCACCTGGCAGTCAGTCGCCTGGCCATCAGTGCTTTTTGAAAGGCTAAGTTATTCAATGTTGTTTGAAACTCTTTTACATTTCCAGTAAAAAATCAAGGACAGATGAAGAAGAATAACTAGTGTTCACAACAGAGAAAGAGAGTGAGAGAGAGAGTCGACAAGGGAGGTGAGTACAAAGGCAAAGAGGTACAAGAATTTGACGCACATAAACTCATAAACTGTCAGACGCTATCAAGTGGTTTTACGACAGTCAAGGAAGAATGGCTGCTGATTGGTTGATAGGTTATATGGATGGGTTACGCCACACGAAGGGCGAGTGACCACAGTGGTTGACAGTGTGACTACACTACTATTATACACGAGATTCGTGTACATGTTGAATACATCAAAACTTACCTCACGATAGGTCTTGGGTAACCTAACTGCCACTGTTGGTGTGTGAATGTGTGCATTGTGGCCTGAAGTTAAATTAATTTACTTAGGAAGACACTTATTGAATGTTTTCGTCTCATTATCTGTTCGTGCGTGGATTCGTGAGATTGTTCCTCATTGAGACGAAGTCTGACTCGACAAAGTCCGACTCAGAGACTACAAACAATACGCCCCTGTGAAGGTAGGTTACATGTATTCCTTATGCTCTTTCCACTTTTACCAATAACCTTAAACATAACCCCCAGAAAGATTAGCTATTACGCGAATTCAACGCAGTAATTCTAGAATCCTAAACAAATTCTATGATAGAATCAATGCGCTGTTTTCTGCGACCGTTTTAGTCCACTCTTTTTGTCCCCGTTATCAGTGCCAGTGTCAATTTTCTCTTGCACGAATACGGCTCATGAAACACACTTTTCTGTAGGAATAGCAGCTTTTTTTTTTATATAGGAACGAACATGAGTGTAAGTAGTGATATATAAATCTGTTAATTATTTTTCAAAGGCAAAAGGCTTTGCAAGAAAGTTTTGTTGTAAACACACACAGAACAAAGTTAAATGTTTAAAACAGAGAAACGCCGTAGTGGATGCATTTTCCGCAACGATTGTACCCTGAAGGATAAGGACATAGCCATACGGTGCCATTACTTTGCAAATTACCGCAAGCAAATAGCAAGATAGGCCAGCTTTATCCATAATTCAGTAAGGTGGAAGCAGTCAAAAGTGAAGCACCAGTTAACATCACATCTATACTACCATGTACCCTTTTTTATCGAACTTCCTTCAAATCTCAGATAACTGACGTTAGTTAGCTTTGATTAGAGGGTGACGAAATAGTAGTGGGGACAACTGGTGGTAAGATAAGCTCGTGATTTATGTTAACGTTCCAATCCGTCACCAGTAGTAACCTTAATTAACATTACAATACATGTTGAGCAAACAAAAAACAAAAGAAAAATCTGCGTCTTTCAACAGAGCTTCATGTATTATTACTAGTGAAGCTGTGACTTTCGTATCTGGTTATTTAAGAACAAAAATAATAGAATCTCATAAAACAATTATGATAACATCGAACGAATGTAAGCAAACTACTACAACATCAAAGCTATCATAAGGCCGTAAAATAGTTGTTTCCAGATTTCGGCTACGCTATTACATGGCCTTGAATTAAGTTTCCATATTTCTGTATTGGCTATTACATGGCCCTGAAGTACTTGTTTGTTTGGAAAATTTTTAAAGCAAATTAATGGCAACCTAGGCTATTACATAGCCACACAGTTGCTTCCAGATTTGCTTATACTAGGTTATCATATGGCCACAGTTGCTGCCAGATTTGCTCATCTCGAGGACTGAGATTAACATGGCATGATGCAGAGCCCATCTTCATATTGCCACGAATAATATTTCCTGGCATTTTGCCAAACGAATTGATTACAGTCATGGAAGACACGACAACAAGCGAATTATGGCGATAAAACTCATTTCAACTTAAAATGTCTATCACGCGCAGGAAGTAGATTTGCATAACTGATGACTCATACCAAAGTATGGGCCATAACGGCGTATATGTTTTTCATTTAAGCTGGTCATCAACATGCAATGCCATTACGTCCATCACCTCCGCACGACTGCATTTAACGAGTCATTTCACAAATCACACCATTCACAAGCGCCATTCACTAGCTACAGTGAGCAGGGCTTATTTCAATGGAAACTTGTTTATATGATGAACCAGTCACAGGTCATAATCCATCATACATATATTTAGATTCTAAATACTTTACAAGTATTTGCCAGTCATTGATAACATGCCGATAGACCCTTATCCTGGTGAAATTATATATATATATATATATATATATATATATATATATATATATATATATATATATATAT
>JAYMFT010218603.1:0-11390 GCA_038088735.1 Panulirus argus | reverse complement strand
TATATATTTAGCATGAAAAACAGAGGACTGAACCTTACAGGGAAAATTCTCACTTGGCCCCCTTCTCTGTTCTTTCTTTTGTCTTTTCCCATGGTAGCTAGGTAGGACAAGGAACAGTTGAAGAAAGGCCCCATTTGGTCACATTCATTTTCTATTTGTCATGTGTAATGCACCAAACTTCAGCCCCCCTATCCAGAACCAGGCCCCATGACCTTTTTTGTGGTTTTCTCCAGCTGTTGTGTGTGCCCTAGTTTAGTCCATTACCAGTATACCACCCCCTGTATGCCACATCCTGCATATTCAGGCCAAGAACACTAAAAAGATTTTTCATCTATCCTTCCTTCTTGAAATTGGCTCCCCTTTCTCTTTGTCTCCACTTCTGACACAAGTATTCTCCTTGTCAACTTCTCCTCACTCGTTTTCTCCTTATGTCCAGATCATTTCATCACACCCTCTTCAGCTCTCTCAACCATACTTTTCTTATTAGCACGCTTCTTTCTTACGCTTTTATACTTAGTCGATCATACCACCTAACACCATATATTATCCTCAAACATATCATTTCCAACACATCCATCCTTCTTCACAAATCCATATCTGTAGCCCATGCCTCACATCCCTACAGCATCGTTGGGACAACTATACCTTCATACATACCCACCTTTGTCCTTCCAGATAATGACCTCTCTTGCAACACATTCTTCAGTGTTCCCAGAACCTTTGCACCCTCACCCATGCTATGATTCACTTCTGCCTCCATGGTTCCATTAGTTGCTATGTCCACTCCCAGGTACCTAAAATACTCTGGACCTGAACATGATGGAGGTTGCGAGACATGCAAGAGAAAGAGCTAATTTGAGTGATGTGTTTGCACAGGACAGAGTTTTGTCTGTGGGCTGAACCATGACATAAGGCTGTCAGGGGAAACCATGGAAAGAACCAAGGGGCCTTATTGTATTATAAATGAAAGTTAATGAGTGGATGTGAGTGAATGAGGCCATTTCTTTGTCTTCACAGGAAGTGGTTAACATGTAAAGTTTAGAATTACCCCTAGGAATAGGGGTGAAAGAATGATGCCCATATATCTCTTGTACTTTGTAGGAGTTAACTAAGTATTACTTCTTTGTTCCTGGTTGCTGTCTTTTCTTTCTGCCTCACTCACACATAGGCTGCTGTCTTTAAGACAACAAACTGAATATTTCCGTTTCATGCATAATGCTTAACAAATTGTAGCTCGTATGACTCTTTTTTTTACAACTCCAGATTTTTCTGTAGTGAATACTGTATGCTAGCTGTACCATTTGGCAGAATCTGATCATAAGTACTCATTAGTAAGTACTAATTACTTTTCTTTTCCTCCCTCTACCTCTGATATGTGGATCCTCTTGGTCAGTCATTCTTTGCTCATCCTCTCCTTATGTCCAAATGATTTCAGGGTAGATAATGTCAGCATGTTCCCACTGAAATATCAGGGGTTTATTAGATTCTAATCCTCGAAGATTCATTGTGTTTTTCAAGTCACTCGTGGTTCACTGCCTCAGAGAGAAAATCTCTTTTACTTTAAAACCCACATTTTTTTTTTCCTTTTAAGTATCTTTCCTGAAGGTATATATTTTAAAAATGTTGGTAACAGATATCTTCAGCAAATATACAAACCAACCCAGATCTCTTCATCATGAAAGGGACACAATAATATTGTCATTTTTGTATTTTTTACGACTGTATACTTTTTCTTTAGGTGTTTTAAGATGCAAATGTAATGGTAACTTTCTTCGTTCTTTCAGGGTTCTGAACGACAAAGTAAAACAGGGGCAACCGGTCAGAGGTTAAAAGAAGCCACCAAAATTAATCTTTCCCTCTCAACTCTTGGAAATGTTATATCTGCACTTGTGGATGGAAGATCAACACACATACCTTATCGCAACTCCAAATTGACCAGGCTTTTGCAGGACTCGTTAGGTGGCAACTCAAAGACAGTCATGGTAAGTAGACTTGTTATTTACAGCTTATATTTTCAGGATAAGAGTGGTTGCACATTCATCATATTTATGGTAACAGCTTTAGAGATACATGCATGCTTTTTTAGAAGAAAGGGATAGCCAGAGGGTGAGCTGAGGAACATTCACCCTCACTGCAGCAGTCCATAGTTTTCACTGTACACTGTGTGGAATATTCTCAAATATTGTAGAGTGTTATCTCCAGTAGTGTGTCACTATGATTAACTAGAACATTCATTTTTTTTATACTTGTTTGCAGTTTCCTGCATAACAAGGACATTCTGAAAACAGATGAAGATTGTCCTCATTTGCTACATCCATTCTTTAGCTCTCATGTATAATTCACTGAAACCAGAAACTCCTATCCACAGCAAAGCCCCACAGACCTTTCTGTCATTCCCATAGCCACTTCATATTCCCTGGTTCAACCCCTAACAGCACATTGACCCAGTACACCACATCACTGCAGTTCAAGCCTCTCACCTTCCTGCATATTCAGGCCCCAGTCAGTCGGGTCATCCTTCCTAGTCATTCTTTTCTCAAGCCTTCCTTTCCATATGTCTATTCCATTTCAGCACACCCTCTTCAATTCTCTTATACTTACTCTTCCTTCTTCCTTGCTTGTTTCTTGGTTGTCATTTCGTATTTGATCAACCTTTCTAACACCACATATCTCTCTCAGACGTTTTACATTCATCCTCTTCCATAGTTTTTTCTCCTCACTTATCACATCCATACTATACTGTCAGGGCTGCAGTACCATCAAACATGCTTTTTGCCCCTCACAGACAGAGACCTCTCTTTCCACACACTCATCATTGTGATCAAGACCTTAGTCCCCCCCCCCCCTCACCATCCATATGACTTGCTTTAGCTTCCATGATTTTATTCACTGTCATTTCAGGTCCCAGGTATCTAAAACAGGATTTTTTGTTTTAGATGTAACACCCCATCCAGTCTGTTTTTCCCCCAAAACATTATAATCTCTCAACTTTCTTCATTCTCACTCTCTTTCATACTTGGAAACCAGCTTCTGCAGTTTCTTACACAAATCTGCCATCAAAGCCATGTATCAACAAACAGCAACTAGCTCACTTCCACAGTCCTCCCACCTCCAACAGATTGCAAACCTGTTCCTCTCTTGAAGACCCTCATATTCACCTCTCACACCACCCCATCCCTGAACAGATTAGATAGCTGTGGTAACATTACACATCCATGCTGCAGACCCACCCTCACCTGGAACCATTGACCTTCCTACTCACATTAAGCATCTTACTATCTAGATGAAAACTCCTTACTGCATCTGTTGGCTACACCATACATTCATAACACCATCCACAAAGCATCTCTTTTAACTCTACCATATGTTTTCTCCAGATCCATAAATGCCACAAACAAGTCCCTCTGTTTTTCAGTATATTTTCATGCAAATTTTTCAAAGTAAACACACCTTCACTACTCCAGATGCCACATTTTACCCCTCCCCATTGTGATGCCTTCTGTATGCCGCCACCCTCTCAATCATCACTCTCCCATATAGCTTACCAGGTAAACTCAAACCTACTGTTTACTCATTTATTTCAGAAATTTTCTTTTGTTCCCATTGACATCATACAGTGGGACTGTACAGGCATTCTTCCAATCTTCAGTCACCTCACCTTGAATTATATATATATGTTGAAAATCCTAGCTAATCATTCAGCAGCACTGTCACCTCACTTCCTTTTTTGAGAAATTCACTTGCAATTTCATCCTTTGTGTCTGCCTTGCTACACTTAATATTTTTGCAAAGATTTCACTCTCTTCTTTCATTTTACCAAATAAACTGCCATGAATTTCATGCTTTCTACACCTCCAAGATCCAAACATCCCACATCTGTCACCCTACCATCAAACATATTCAGTAGTCCTTCAAAATACGTACTACATCTCTTCCTTGCCTATTACTACTTCCCCATCTGCTCCAGTCACAGGATGCTTCCATCTATTTTTTTTCTCACAGTTAACTTCCCTCCAAAACATTTTTGTATTTTCCTTAAAGTTTGCCAATACTCTCTTATTCCAACTCTCATTACCCTCTTTTTCAGCCCCAGCACCTTTCTTTTGACCTCCTGTCACTTTGTCTTGTGCATCCACACACCTTTCTTTTCTTTTTTACTAACAACTTTACCTCATCATCCTACCATTCACTTCCCTTTCTCATATACCCACATTCCTGGCTCTCCTTGCCACATGCTTCTTTTGCCCATGTAAGCACTACTTTCCTAAATACTTTCTGTCTCGCTTACTCCACTAGTAATGTTACTCTTATCTGTTACCACTCTTCACCTAGTCTATCCCAGTGTAAGTCTCTTTTCCAAGCTCATTTATTTTCACCACTCTCTTCCCTCCATATAATTTCCTCTTTTCCCAAAGCCTTTGTACTTTCACTCACACCTCCACCAAGAAATTATCAGACATCCCACCAGCAGCCCTTTGCATGCTTATCTCATATTACATAATCCAGTAATGCTCTTCCACCATTAGCCCCACTCACCCATGTACACACTTGTGTATATCCCATTTTTAAACCAGGCATTCCCAGTCTCTAGTCCTTTATCACAATACATCTCCACAGGTTGTTTACCATTTTAGTTCCCAATGCTAGGTACCCCACGCCCACCCTATTCTACCTTCAACTGGCACATCATCATCACCTACTCTTGCATTCAAATTGCTCATTACTGATACTTGATACCCTATATAAAAATTTTTGATTCAGTTAATCAGCACCCCCTAAAACACTTGACTTTGGTTTTCATTTATGTCGATACCAGGGGCATAAGTGATGACAATCTCTGTTTATCCATCTATATCTCTGATGCCTGTTCCCCTCTCGAACTCTCTCAAGAGGGAGGCCATGGCAATAGAGTCTCCATAACTAATGAACTCAAGTGTTACGTCTGAGCCTTTAGTGCCTCAGTCTTAACAGGCTACTAGCAGAGGGCAGCTGTACTGCAGTATTTGAAGAGGCTCCTACCTAATGGTCCTACTGACTATGTCTGCCTAATGCTCCTGCCTAATGTTCTTACTTACTACTACTACCTAATGTTTCTACCTAATGCTTCTGCCTAAATGTTCCTACCTATTACTTCTATTTATTGCTCCTGCTTTTATGCTAAAAGGCAGGGTTAGCATATAGTGCTCACCGCAGGAAATTCTAGAGTTATGAAGAATGAGCTGTGTGAGTTAAATGTGAAGTGTTATATATTACAAGGAGGAATTGTATGTTTGTAGACAGAATGCTAATAGTCTATGTGTGGGTGAGGCAGAAAGAAGAGACAGCAACCTGTGTCAGAGGAGTGCAACTTGACAACCAGTGACATGCTGGCTTATTATGTATCTGTCAGTAACCCTAATGATACCCAAGCACTTAGAACTGGTAATATACCTCCCTGATTGTTAGCTGCCTACCAGCTACTACTTTCTGGTGACAGTCACAGTCCTCATAATCCATCTTCATTTTCACTTACATTACTCTGTGGTCTACTTCCTTACACTCTTTCACACACTTCCACATCTCCTTCACCAGGCGTGCCACTCACCCCTTTTCTTTTGCTATCATGCAACCCCAGACTTTACCCCATGGACTTCCCTTGTCTAGTCTTCCTCCTTCCCCTTAATTTCAGTTTCACTCAGAGCCAGAACATCCAGGTTTTCCTACCATCCCAGATAGAAGGCCTGTCTCTCCATTCTTCTCATCCTGGTTACATCCTCATGCATTGTCACTCTAGACTGAGCCTATGAGGAGGATGAGCACTCCTGAGTTGGCCCCTACTTAAGTTCCAATGCATAGAAATTGAAATACAGGGAGGGGAGGGCTTCCATCCCTGAGTTTCCGCCCCTGTTAGTCACTTTCTAAGAACATTCTCAGAATACAAGATTGCTATTCTTTCTCCCCTATCTCCAAGGATAATTTTTTTTTCTATACTTTGCCATTTCTCATGTAGGAGCAGACAAAGGGCATTCTCATTCGCTTATGTCCCCTCACTAGCTGTTGTGTATAATGTTAAATGATTTAGGATCATCTACTGCCTGGTCCTCAAAATCTATCTAAAAATTGCTTAACTTCCTTGAAAACTCACAAAAATGTGCTCTTATTGGTATGGCTGGAAGATGACTGGCTATGGGGAGAAGTTATCAGACACTGCCACCTTAGCCACCACCCAGGCTCGGTTTATAGCCTTGAGATTGAGATGTGAAACTCTGCATAAATATCGATCTACAGATAGTGCTCAGCTCACAAAATTATCCATCTGGAGGCATTAAAGATTTAGATAGCCATGGTGACATCATATATCCATGCTGCATACTGTCCTTCATCTGAAAGCACTCACCCTTCTCCCTTTCCTACTTGCACACATGCCTTATTCTCTTGCATATGCCCACTGCTTCGTTACTTTTTTTTTTTACTCACCATATATTCATAACACCTTCCATAATGCATCTCTGTCAAACATATTATACACTTTTATAAGATTCATGAATACCACATACAAGTCCCTTTGTTTAAGTATTTCTCACACAAGTTTTTTAAAGCAATTGTCTGATCCAAACATAATCTATTACTCCTGAATCCACACTCTTCTTCCCCAGTTAGGTGATCTATGCTTTCCACCACCCTCTCAATCACCACTCTCCCTTACAACTTACCAGTTGCACTAAAAAAACTTATACCTCTATAATTCGAACATTCTCTTATGTCCCCTCTGCATTTATACAATGGCACTGCATATGCATTCTACTAGTCCTCAGGCATCTCATCTTGAGCCGTACATACCTTAAAAATCATAACTAGACAATCAGTTACACTGTTACCTCTTTTTGTGAGAAATTCAGTTAGAATTTATTCCATGTACTCCAGGTGCCTTGCCACACTTCATCTTGTGTAGGGATATCACTTCCTCTTTTCTCACCAGATCAGTTGCCAACTCTCTCACTTTGCATATCTCCACAACTTAAACCCTCCACATCAGCCAACTTATCATTTTACATGTTCACTAGTCCCTTAAAATACTTATTCCATCTCCTCTTCACCTCTTCTATGTTTGTTACCATTTCCCTCTCTGCTCCCTTCAGTGATGCTCTCATATGTTCTTTTTTTCTTCTCATATTGTTCATCTCCCAAAGCATTTTCTTATTCTTCTTAAAGTTTGCCTATACTCTCTTGCCTCAACTCTCATTTGCTCTGTTTTTCAGCCCTTGCACCATTCTTCTTGTACATTTCCCAATCACTCTCACTCCTTCCCTATAGGAACAACTCTCTTTTCTCTTTCAATAACAAATTTACTTCGTCATCCTACCATTTATTACCCTTTCTAACATTCCCATGTTCCACATGCCACATGCTTCTCTCACATATGTAAGAACTACTTCACGAAATACCAGATATTCCTTGCCCACTCCTCAAGCTTTCTCTCCCCTTTTACCATTCTTCATCCAATCTCTGGTATTTCCTCACACAAGCCTCTTTTCTAAGCAATCACTTACTTTCCCATCTCTCTTTCCACCCGTATTATTTCCTCTTTTCTTAAAGCCCATACAAACTCTCACCCTTGCCTCTGTTAAGAAATAATTAGACATCCCACCAGATGACCCTCTTAAAGCATTTACATCCAAAAGCCTCTCTTTATCATGCTCATCAATTGATACATGATCCAGTAATGCCATGCACCCATTTTTACTTTTACCTCCTTCACCACCCCATCTACAGACAAATTAAAAAGCCATGGTGACATCACACAACCCTGTCACGGACTAGCCTTCACCTGGAACCATTTATTTACCTCTCTTCCAGCTCAAACAGACTCATTACGCTCTTGGTGAAATGTTTACACGGCTCCTGATAACTTTCTACCCACACCATACACTCATAAGACCTTCCACAAGGCATATCTATTAACCCTATCATGTGCTCTCTTCAGAACCATAATTGCCACATACTGCTCACCCAAACAACTTTTCTTGATATTTCCTCTTGATTCTTAAGCCTAAGATATTTTTTGAAATTTTTGTAAACCTCACTCCAAGGGACCACCTAAATTTCCAGTTTTGGTCAATAAAGGGGTAAATGATCACTAAATATTGATTTGGAGTTAGAGTTTGAACTTAGAGGAAGTAAAGTGTTATAGAGATGTTTCTGCTAGCCATGTAATTTTTTTCAAAATAACAGGGTTTACCCATGTTGAGAGAACATTTTTTGCAGTTATTTAGTTTGGGAAGTTCTGCCATATGGTTTGAAGGTGAGTCTGTTGTCACCTTATTGTGTCTAATAATAGAAATTTTATTTTATATAATCTTTCTCATCCATTTAGTGTCATAAATGCTTGTGATTTTTCTCATGTATGTAGTGTGCTAACATCGGGCCAGCTAGTTACAACTACGATGAGACAATAAGCACCCTCCGGTATGCCAATCGTGCTAAAAACATCTGCAACAAAGCGAAGATTAATGAGGACCCTAAGGATGCTCTTCTTCGTAAACTTCAAGATGAGATCAAGACATTAAGAGATCAGCTGGAAGGTAAACTTTAGAAGAAGTATCTGTTGAGAACCCTTTTCATATTTTTGGAACCAATATTTCCTGCATTAATTTTTGGGTTGTAGATTGTTTGAAGTGATATATATTTGTTTAATATTTGCCTTCTAGATTTTTGCTAAACTTAGGGACAGTATGTGGATGTATCTCAGCAATATCTCTTTATGAGTTTGAAATAAGGTTTACTCAGACAGTGGTTCCAAGATGGAAGATCATTTATGTGCCTGTTTACGGCTTTTTATATAGTTGATGTGATAAATAAATTCAAGTGAATTTTGGTGAAACATAATGTGAAAAGTACCTAAGATGAGTGTTAAGAAGGATCCACATTTGACCTTTGAGTTCAAAGTCAGAGGTTTCAGGCTTTGTGTACCATTTTATTTTAACACCATTAGCATAGCAACTAGAACAGATATCAAGAGATTTTAATGAGTGACCGTATATAGGTATATCTTGATAATACCTTGAAATAGATTCAAAGTAGGTTTGTTCTTGGTTCTATTTCAGGGTCAGAGATGACTAACAGGATTTCTTTCAGTGTTGTTATTGTTTGTAAGGGAACTTTTTTTTTTATGTTGAAGGCTCCAGTCACAGGCAAAAGTCCACATCAAGGCCAGGCCTTAATTTAGATATAGAGAGAATTATGAAATGGAAAAAGACAAGGGAAAGTATTTACGAATTATCGAGAAAGTGAAAAATTTGTCTTTTGAAATGTGCTAGGTCATCATTATTTGGAGAGACATGAGAGGGTAGAGAGTTCCAGAGTTTCGACATGTTGGGAAAGAAGCAGGTATCAAAACAGCCCACCCTTGAATTGCTCATGGCCACACAATAATCATGTGACTCAGCAGCTTGCCAAGCATTGCATGGTCTAGCTAGTGGTGAGAGCACACAAGCAGCCAGCTTTCAGGAGCAAAAACCAAAGTAATACCTATAGAAAAGGGAAAGTGAACCAGCATTGCAGCGTAGGGCAAGGGGGTCAAGTTTATAAGTTAGCATGGGACAGTTTATAAGTCAGATCGCTTTCGACTCAACTCTGTCAAGTAAGGATGCAGAGCTAGAACCACTCCAAATATGAGAGTAGTACTCCATACAAGGACAAATCAGTCCATTGTATAAATGGAGCAACTGTTCAGAAGAGAAGTTTCGACATCTAAACAGGACACCCAGTTTGTTAGAGGTAGACTTAGCTATTCCTGTAAAGTGGGATTTCCAAGAAAGAGTGGATTTTACAATAAAGCCAAGTATGTTCATTGAGTCAAGAGGTGGAGTTACAGAACTGTCAAAGGAGAGGCGAGAGTTGTGAGGAGTTTATGATTGAGAGATGGGTAGAAACTGTGTCCAAGTCTGAGTTTATTGAGGAGGCTGTGTCAACACGAAATGCAGATCGAGTGAGAGAAGAGGGAGCAGAATTAAAGGATGTGAAAGAATGCAGCATTGAGTCGTCAGCATATGAGTGCATTGGATTATTTATGGAGGAGAGGAAATCAATGAAAAAAAGGAGAAAATGTATAGGGGACTGGACCGAATCTTGAGAGACATCGCTATTGATGGAGGAAAGGGGGAGGCTGATCCATCAACAACCACAGAGATAGATCGGCCAGAGAGGAGAAAAGTGAGGGAGGGAAGCCAAAAGAGGGATGCTTAGAGATGAGACCTTGGTGCCACATCCCGTCAAAAGCCTTAGTTATGTCAAGGGTAACTACACTTGACTCCCCAAAATTTTTCAGGGATGATAACCAGACACAGGTAAGATAGGAGAGAATATCATCAGTGGATCTCGTCTTACGGAAGCCATATTGGTGATCAGAGAGAAGACTGTGATATGGGAGTTGAGGAGGGATTCAAAGACTTTGGAAATGGTAGATGTCAAAACAGTAGGACAGTAATTAGGGGGATCAGAACGATTACCCTTTTTAGGGATGGAATGTATCGATACATACTTCAAGGGAGAAGAAAAAGTTTTGTTTTTTAAAAAGAAATGGAACAGACGAGTAAGCACAGGTGCAAGTTCAGAGGCACATTCTTTCAGTACATGGGGATGGATGCCATCAGGACCACAAGCCTTGTTTGTGTCCAGAGAAAGAAGCTCTTTCTGGACAGTCCGAAAAGAGATTACAGGAAGGGGCATAGGATTAGTAAGAGGAGCTTCAGGGGTTGAAGGAATGTTAGAGTCATCCATGGTGGAGTTAGAGGAGAAATGGGAACCAAAGAGAGTTGCTTTATCTATGGGAGAGACAGCTATGATAACGTCAGAGCGGAAAAGTGAAGGGAAGGTAGAGCGACAGAAGTTGTTAGAGATGCCCCTAGCTAAAGACCAGACAGACTTTTTTGTCGATGATGTGGAGAGGTTATTGCAACTATCAATGAATTTTTTGGTTAAAAATGTCAAGTATAACATTGATGAGTTATGAATTGACTATCATTTGATCTTATTTCTAAGCTTAAAGTCACTTTTAGTGATGCAATTGTAACAAGGTCCATGGATTTATGAAATTGCATATTAAGGATATATCAGAATTTTTTGTTTGAATATGGTTTCCTTAATTCATTGTCAGGGTATTAATGTAAATAATGTGATAATTCAAACAAATAACAAAAATGAGGTTTCTGTGAAGTAGGTGATAATGATTCTGCAGTTACAGAAAGTATAACAAGTTCATAGAGCATCAGAGTTGGTAACCAAAACACTTAGCACTTTTTTTTTCTATGTTAGCTGAGATGGCACAGGCAGCTAAGGCCCTGATCAAGGCCATCCCATTAACGCTATATATATATATATATATATATATATATATATATATATATATATAT
>JAYMFT010218602.1:0-25227 GCA_038088735.1 Panulirus argus | reverse complement strand
GAAAGGCACCTGGAGTGGATGGGATTATGGCTGAAATGCTGAAGTATGGAGGAGAAAGTGTGATAGAGTGGATGTATATTAAATGTTATTTAGCATGGAAACAGAAGGTTGTTCCTGAAGATTGGGCAAAAGCTATTATCATTCCTTTATTCAAAGGAAAAGGTGCTAAGGATGTATGTAGCAATTGTAGGGGAATAAGTCTGTTAAGTATACCAGGAAAAGTGTATGCAAGAATATTAATTGTTAGAGTGATGGAAGTGACTTAATGCAGAATAAGTGAAGAGCAAGGGGGTTTTAGGAAAGGTAGGGAATGTGCAGATCATATTTTTGTTGTAAAGATGACTGTGGAAAAGTATTTAGCGAAAGGTAAGAAGTTGTATGCAGCTTTTATGGATCTGAAGAAAGCATATAACAGAGTCAAGTGGATTGCTTTGTGGGATGTGTTAAGGATATATGGTATAGGGGTACAACTGTTGGATAGTTTAAAAGCCTTCTATAGAGGAGCAAATGGGCATGTAAGAGTGGATGGAGAGCTGAGCGAAAGTTTTAGGATACATGTAGGTGTGAGGTAGGGCTGTGTGATGTCAATGTGGCTTTTTAATATATTTATGGATGGAGTGATAAGAGAAAGGAAAGTAAATCTAGGGAAAAGGGATGCAGAGATGAAGTTTGATGGTGAGAGATTGTGGTTAGGGGCAAGCCCATTTGTGGATGATATGTATTGTTTGCCTAGAGTGTGTGTAAGCATAAGTGATTGAAGGGAAATGCAAGTAAAAGTAAAGTAATGGTATTTGAAAGGAAACAGAGTGAAAGTATAGATTTTGTAAATCCATATAGAGTGAAAGAAGAATGTGTACTAAATTGTGCTTTGGATATGGGGGGAAAAGATTGGAAAAAGTGAGGGAGTTTAAGTATCTGGGAGCTCTCTTGGGTAAGTGTGATATGGAAGGAGAGCTAAGGGAGAGAGCAGCTCAGGGAAGAAGAGTCATTGGGTCCCTTGATAGAAAAATGAAGGGTAGAGGTGTAAGTATGGAAGTGAAGAGAGGATTAAGGGATAGCATAGTCCTCCCAACCCAGACCTATGTAGCAGAAACATAGATGTGAATGAGGCACAGAGGTTAAGAATCCAGGCTGAGGAAATGAGCTATTTGAGAAGAGCATTTGGTGTGACTAGATGGTAAAAAGAAAGAAATGAAAGGGTGTAGGAGAGATGTGGTATGTCAAGGAATGTAAAGGGAGTAAGTTGTGGAGTGGTAGAATGGGTGAAATGTACTGCTTTGAGGTGGTTTGGGCATGTGAAAAGAGTGCAAGACTGGGAGTTTAAAAGGCTAGTGTATGATAGCACAATTAAGGTGGTTAGTGTGCGTGGAAGACCACCTGCGACATGGGCAAATAGGGTGAAGGAATACTTAAGGGAGAGAAATGATGGAAGAATGCATGGAATAATGTATGCAAGGGAGGCATGTAAGGACAAGGATATGTGGAGACTCTTTTACCGTGGCCACCCCTTGATGTGAGTTCCTGGAGGGAATGGGTGTCAGTGATATAGATAGACAGATAGAGGATTTGAAGGTTTACACAATGTTGGTAGATGAAAATGATAATTCATGTTTTTTGTTCCTATATGCTCTAATTTGATTAGACAGATTAAGCCCAAATATTGACATATAGTACGAATTATCGGTTTTTTAGCATCATAAGTATCCTCTATGCTCATGTTTGTAGCTGGTTTAAGCTGCACACTGTATTATCATAAATACAGCTTGTTGCATATTTTTGGTCTTATTTCTTTACAGCAATATCTGCATTGCTGACAGATATTGATCGACGTGCTCCAGGTTGTGAAAAGAAGCGTATAGAATTAGCCGCTCAGAAGATGAATTCGTTGTCTGACTATAGTTCAAAGAAAGTTCAGGCTGCAAAAGGTTAGATGTGAACTCTATATTCATTGTTTTTTCTTTGTGGCAGCTATAATCTAGTATTCATTTGTTTTTACTTTGTGGTAGCTATGATAGCTTAAAGAAAATTAGAATGTTTATCATGATTTAGGGAAAGTCTTAATTACAATTAAGGGACTTAAAGAGTTGAATTTTACATGTCATCCATTGTCATTTTTCACAGTGATGTTCATCCTATTACGTTTAGATTAAATCGTGTGAGGTTTTTATAGAATTTGACATGGTAAGGAAATAGTGAAAGAGTACTGGAGGAAGAGAAATGGTGGAAGAATGCATGGAATGGTGTAAGCAAGGAATGCAAGTAAGGATAGGTAAGTGGAGGCTTTTGCCATGGTCACCTCCTTGATTGGAGTTTGAGGAGGGAACAGGTGTCAGAGAGATAGATAGATAGATATATTCCTTGGAATTCACAAAAAAGTGTGTTTGTCCAAACTAGCAGTACCTTAACTTTTTTTTCATACATGCTCACTATTCCCTGTGTGAGTGAGGTAGCATCAAGAACAGATGACAGCCTTAACTAAAGATATGTTTTGTTGAGGACAATGGCGAGTCATTAGATTCCTCTTATCAAGTTTTGTTGGTCTGGGTAGGGGAGTAGATAAGAGTTTGAAGTTGCTGTAAATCATGGACATTTGCACATTCAGCATTCCTTATGAATATCCACTCCATCTCCTCCTTACCCCTTTATTGTCCATTCCCCTAGTCTTGCTCCCATTTTTTCTTTTGTTCACCTCACATTGTGCACCTTTCAGAAGAATCTTTTTCATTCCCATAAAGTTTGCGGATATATCCACACTTCATCTCTTCTTTTCTTTTTTTTCATTCAATATTTCTCTGTGCCTTATCCTGCTTTCTTTTGTACATCTTGCACTCCTATCCTGAAGGTGTCACCCATGCACCTCTCTTCTCTTTCACAAATTACTTAACTCCCTCTTCCCATTACCCATTCCCAGATGTCCATGCTTGTCCTTTTGCATCCCACATACTTTTTCTGCACAAGAAGTGGTGCTTTCCTAAATACTCTCCATGTCCTTGCCGACTTCAGTAGTGTTAATGTACTCATCCGTTACACCTTCATCTCGTAATTCCCCTTGGTATCTTCACATACAAGCTCGTTCACTTTCTGTACCATATTCCCACCAATATTATTTTACTTTAACTTGCACCACTTCAAACTTTTTCATTCACATCCACCAATCTGAACCCTCAAATCACTGTAAATGGTCAGTCATTCAAGCTCACTGTCTAACTGGTACTAGGTATCACTCATGAAATACATGATATTGATTCCCCCATACCTCAGACATCATCACAAGGCTATAAACAGACTACATGCTCTCAGAACACTTATTGGTACTGATTGATTTTGATAAGAGAACAAACAGTTTGTCTGCTCCTCTGTAAACTGTACCTCACCTGCCTGGTCATCCACCTCCTCAAAAGTACACTAAACAAAATTTAAAACTCCAAACCTTAATCTTTAAGATTTATTTCCTAACCCTAGATCATACCATCTCCTGTTTCAAAAGCATTATTTGGGGCTCACACCATTCAGGAAGCCAGCAGTATCCCCTGGCCAGGACCACATTTAAAGAAGTGTTGTGTTATTTATTGCATATTATGATGGAGTAAATGTAAAACAGTGGAGGAGTGAGTGTTCATTGTCTTCCAAATGAAAGTTTCACCTAGGGTATGATATGTTACATTGGTGTTTGTAATGTTTGAGATGTAGATGCTGCTTGGAAGGCAGATGAGAGATCTTCACTTGTACTTTTTTGGGGAGTTTGGTTGCTGATGAGTGTATGTCTAGGGATAGGGAAGAAAGAGTATTACATAGAAATTTCCTTCTTTTCATTGAAGATGGCTAAGAGAGCTAGGAGTTGGGGTTGCTAGAAATCCTTCCCACTTTTCTTGTTATTTCTAAAATGGGAACAAGAGGAGCCATGTTAAAAATTTTCCTCTAATGGTTCTTTGACAAGGTAGAAAGAATGAGCTATTATAAAGATTTTTTTTTTTTTTTTTTTTTTTTTTTTTTTTTCCCCACATTTGTCATCATATATATCAGTACTTTAAAAGATATTATGACCTAACTTACCGTAATGACATTTGTCCAACAGCCATGAAGGAACAAGTCAACTCCAGTCCTCGCACTCCAACATCCAGCTGGTCAGGTTATGGGTTCAGTAAAAGTATGCCAGGCTTTATGATAAGACAGAAGATGCAAGAGAACAGACTGCTCAAGACCAACCACCAGGTGATTAAATGAGTTGTCTTTTATTGATATGCTTATCCACATTTGGTAAGTGCATTATGGGGATGGAGATATGTGATGGATGTATTTATAAGGCCTTTATAGGAATCTTTCTTGTTAACATGTTCTAAATTTTTCCTTTGCCTTTGCACCCATTGCTACCTGATTCCCCTATCTCCTTAATTTGTCTAAACAAGATGATATGCTTCCTTCCATCACTAGACTGGGCTGTCACTTCATTTTTGTAATTCATGGTCCTTACTGCCTTTGATACAGTATAATAGACCCAAAAGGAAAAACTTTACATGACAAATATTCATATACTATGGAAAAAAACATACACATTAGATTAATTTTCCTTTTCAGAATGATTGTGGTTTAACCATAATAATTGCTGAGAGAGAAACATTATATTATTGATATAGAATACTGTTATTATTATTTATTTGTTTATATTTATTATACTTGATCGCTGTTTTCCGCATCAGCGAGGTAGTTCCAGGAAACAGACGAAGAAAGACCCATTCCCCCACATACATACATATATACATACATGCAGAGTACATACATATACATACCAATATATACATATATACATACATGTACATACACACACTTGTACATATTCACACTTGCTCGCCCCCATCCATTCCTAACGCCACCCTGCCCCACAGGAAATAGCATTGCCACCCCTCATGCCAGCGAGGTAGTGCCAGGAGACAGACGAAACTGCTACATTTGCCCACACTCAGTCTCTAGCTGTCATCTGTAATGCTCTGAAACCACAGCTCCCTATCCACAACCAGGCCCCACGGACCTTTCCATGGTTTACCCCAGATGCTTCACATACCCTGGTTCAGTTCATTGACAGTACGTTGACCCCGGTGTACCACATCATTCCATTTCACTCTATTCCGTGCACACCTTTCACCCTCCTGCATGTCCAGGCCCCGTCTGTTCAAAATCCCTTTCACTCCATCCTTCCACCTCCAATTTGGTCTCCTGCTTCTCCTTGTTCCCTCCACCTCTGAAACATATATCCTCTTTATCAACCTTTCCTCACTCAATCATTCCATATGTCCAAACCATTTCAACACACCCTCTTCTGCTCTCTCAACCACACTCTTTTTATTCCCCCTAAAGTTTAACGATACTCTCTCACCCCAACTCTTATTTGCCCTCTTTTTCAACCACTGCACCTTCCTCTTGACCTCCAGCCGCTTTCTCTTATACATCTTCCAATTATTTGCGCTACTTCCCTGTAGGTAAAGTCCAAATGCCTCTCTTTTCTCTTTCACTAACAACTTCACTTCTTCATCCCACCACTCATTACCCTTTCTAATATGCCCATCTCCCACCTTTCTCATGCCACAAGCATCTCTTACAATTGGCATCATTGCTTCCCTAAATATATCCTATTCCTCACTCACTCCCCTCATTTCATTTGCTCTCAATCTCTCTCGCTATTTCTTCACACAAGTCGCCTTTCCATCCTATTTGTCAACCTTTCCTCATTCATTCTTTCCACATGTCCAAACCATTTTAACACCCTCTCTTCTGCCCTCTCAATCACACTCTTTTTATTTCCACACATCTCTCTTACCCTTTCATTATTTCCTCGATCAAACCACCTCACGCCACATATCGTCTTCAAAAATTATATTTCCAACACATCCAACTTCCTCAACATAACCCTTTCTATAGCCCATGCCTTGCAACCATATAATATGTTGGAACTACTATTCCTTCAAGCATACCAATTTTTGCTCTGAGGTAACGTTCTCTCTTTCCACACATTCTTCACTGCTTCCCTCACCTTCTCACTTACTTCCACTTCCAGGGTTTCATTTGCTGCCAAGTCCACTCCCAGATAGCTAAAGAACTTCATTTCCTCCAATTTTTCTCCATTCAAGCTTACATCCTAGCTAACTTCTCCCTAAACCCTGCTGAGCCTAATAAACTTTCCATTATTCACATTTACTCTCAACTTTCTCCTTACACATACTCTTCCAATCACTTCCCAGGCCCTCTCATCCCCAACAAACTGCATGCTCACACCTCTCTCTAAAACTCTAGCATTTACCTCCATAACCACCACATCCATAAACAAATCAAACAACCATTGTCGCATCACACATCCTTGCTGCAGGCTGACCTTCACTGGGATTGATTTGATCAGTGCCAGTAACCCTGGCAAATATATTGTGCACCCCATGCTCATCATGTTAGCTGTAGCACAAAAGGATCACTGGGGTCACAAAGGGTCTTAGTCAGACCCCCGTGGGTGGATAATACAAAGGATGTTACAATTCATAACAGGAATTTCATTACATACGTTACATAATTTCATACGGTAAGCTTTACCAACTAGATGCCAAAAATGGCTACAAACTTGAAATTTCAGGTATCTTGTTATTAACAATAAGGTGTGATATTTCTTGCAGTTTGTTTAGATCTTTCCCTAAATGGCTCTATTCTTTCACATTCTAAGACACAGTGTTCTAGTTTGTGTACAAATCTTTGACCACAAACTTTACAATTCACATGATTAATATCTCCAGATAGGTCAAAGTGCCAATAGTACCTATAACCTAGCCTTAGACTAGCCATTACAACATCAAGTAATCTGCTGATCTTATTACTTTCTCCATATACATGTTTTACTTTATACATTTCACTGTGATGGGAAAAGTTTCAAGTTGTGCTTATCTGAACTCGTCTTCATGCTTCAAAGTGGTCATTTAGGTCCTTTCTCCTCATAGTTTTGAGGCTTCTAACTGACAACCCAATGTTGTTCTCAGCATCACCTTTACTAAGTGTATGTCTGGCTAAAGCATCAGCTTTGTCATGCTCATGGAGGCATATATGAGAGGGAATCCATAACAGTTTGATTTGAATCCCTTGAGCAATAATGTCTGAGTATTTGTCTCTGGCTTCAGAGACAAACATGTTACATTCTGATCTCAGGGTGTCAAGGGAAAGTAGTGAAGATAAAGAATCTGAGATGATTACACTGTCTGTGGCAGTGATTTCTACCTCCTCAAGAGCGATGAGTATGGCAAACAATTCAGTTTGTAGAGTATATGCCCAATAGTTTATTCTAACATTTTTCTCTAATCTGTTACCATAAGGCTGGATCACAATGGCAGTACTGCCTGCCCTCCCAGTAGCAGAATCACGAGAACCAACAGTATAGATGCACTGGGCATGTTATTTTCAGTCTGGAGTTTCTTTACATATTCAAGAGCATTGGTTTTGGCTGTGTTGAAAGTGAAGATTATAAGTAATTAGATTCTTGGGTGGATAACTAGGTGTAGTGACTTCAAAGGGAACATTCACTCTCCTCTTTTCCTACTCGTACACACCCCCTACACCCTTGATAAAAACTTCTCACTGCCTCTAGCAGCTTACCTCCCACACCATATATTCTTAAGACATTCCACAAAGCATCTTTATCAACCCTATCACATGCCTCCTTCAAATCCACAATTGCCACATACAAATCCATCTGTTTTTCTAAGTATTTCTCACATACATTCTACAAAGCAAAGACCTGATCCACACATCCTCTACCACTTCTGAAACCACAATGCTCCTCCCCAACCTGATCCACTGTATATGCCTTCACCTTCTCAATCAATACCCTCCCACTGTAATGCCTTCACCTTCTCAATCAATACCCTCCCATGTAATTTTCCAGGTATACTTAACAAACTTATTCCTGTTCCCCTTATGCTCTATCCCTTTTGCCTTTAAACAATGCCACTATACCTGCATTCCTCTAATCCTCAAGCACTTCATCATGATCCATACATACAGTGAATATCCTTACCTACCAATCAACAACACACTCACCCCCTTTCTTAATAAATTCAACTGCAATGCAATCCAATCCCATCGCCTTGCCGGATTTTATCTTCCATCACCTCTTCTCTTTTCACCAAACCACTCTCCCTGAGTCTCTGACTGCATACCACCCCAGCCTAAACACCTTACATCTACCACTCTATCATCAAACACACTTAACAATCCTTCAAAATACTCAATCCATCTCCTCTTCACTCCATCACTACTTGTTATCACTTCCCATTTTGCTCCCTTCACTGATATCCTTACTTGTTCTCATGTCTTTTGTACATTATTCACCTCATTCCAAATCATCTTCTTATTCTCCCTAAAGTTAGATGATAACTTTCACCCCAACTCTCATTTGCCCTCTTTTTCAACCCCTGCACCTCCCTCTTTACCTCCTGCCATTTTCTCTTACACATCTCCCAATCATATGCACTCCTCCCTTGTAAGTATTGCCCAAATGCTACTCTGTTCTCTTTCACTAGCAAAATTACTTCGTTATCCCACAACTCACTACCATTTCTAATCTGCCCACCTCTCACCCTTCACATGCCACATTTATCTCTTGCACATGTCATCACTGCTTCCACTCCTCATCCACTCCCTTCATTTCATTTGCTCTCACCTTTTGCCATTCTACATTCAATCTCTTCTTTCCAAGCTCACTACTCTCACCACTCTCTTCTTCCAATATTATCTCCTCTTTTTTGAAAACCTCTACAAATCTTCACCCTCACCTCCACAAGATAATGGTCAGACATACCACCAGCTGCCCCTCTCAGCCCATTTACATCCAAAAGTCTCAGATATGAAACTGGAAATTTGTTTTGCAGCCAAAGGTTTAAAGTGTTACCAATGGGTTACAATATCTATTGAGTTACAAAAGAGAGAAAAATAAATTTGCCATACCTCATCTTCAGGCACCCCATACTGTCTAAGTAGGTTCTTTGCATTGTTAAGAGAAAGTCTCCTAAGATCAGCATCAGTTCCAGTAACAGTACGTTTTGGCTGCTGTTCCTGCTCTTCTTTATTTTGTGTGGGTTTGTTTGGGATGCGAATATAAGAGAATCCCTCACCACAACCTAGAAAATAATTAAGAATAATGTTGAGTACAAATACATGAAATGACCATAGTGACTAAATATTCCAAATAAAGATGGGGAAGAAATAGTAGAATATACCAGTAAGTGATCTACAGGTTACATGCAAATGTCATGTAACTAGTCAACAACCATCTAGTGTGGCAAGACTGAAAGGGAGTTGTACTCCAATTAATGTATGCTACTAAGAAACTAGTTTGTAACACCAAAATACAACTGAATTCAAACTGCAACAGACCACTAGGTCCTAATGAGGCTGTTTGTGATAGTGGCACAGAATAGACTCTCATGGATTGATGTGGTAAAGTAGAGAGACACACAGATCTACTTTTCAGCAATCCCTCAGACTTTAACAGACTATTACACATAGAATTAAATTATTACTTCCAAAAAATTTCTCTTTTTATACTAATTGTTCTCTCAAAAACTTCAGAATACTCATGGGAAATTCTAATTACTTTCGCTTCTTTGTATGCCTTACTATATACAGTATCATTAATGCTTCTTATTTCCTAATTGGCACCCAACTTCCCCTTTATCAGTTACTTTCTTAGTTAAACAGCACTAATTTTCTATTTCTCATGTGGATAAAGGATTCAAACCATAAACAACAAACCTGTTGGGTCAGCAGGGCCAGTTAACTGAAGAAGACATTTTCCACGTACAGCTTGGATGTATGCACGAGTAGTATGCCAAGGAGCAACCTATAATGAATACTGAATCAGATTTACTGGGGAAAGAATCAAATGAATCATAACTAACATACATCTCAAGAGAAAAGTGCTATATAATCTCTGTAACCAAGATCAGATCAACGAATTATAATTCTAAAGAAAAATCTCTTCTCACCTATCTCACTACTTCTGTATTACTGTTACCTCCTTTTCCATATACAAGTGATGGATCAGATGTATAAATACTTACTATAAATGCCCATATTATAAACTATAATCAAGTACAAAGAATCATCTTTCTACAAAATGGGCTCCTTACTCCAAAGTTAACCATTACAGCTCCTCCAACACAACAGATAAAACAAGGTATTTGTCCCAAAGGACAACAAATATATAATTCAAACTTACAGATGCTCATGAGCACATATGGAACAGATATAGAGATGACAAAGTTGACTAGAGCATAAATGATTTGTTTTTGGTACAAAAAATATGACAGGAGGTGGGCACATGTGTCCTGCGCAAGGATTGACAGGTGTTTATTCACATCATCTAGCACTAACATATAAACTAACCTTTTAATTGAGGAATGTGTGGGAAAGTTAAGGCATGAAAGGGTGAAACTTTCCTTCATGGAGAAATCAAGTGAAAATTTGAGAAGATCCAAAACCAGGTGAAGCTTTGGTAAAGTGGAAGCAGTTTAAGAATCCACTATTGGAGCCTGCCATGGATTGAAGCAACACATATATAGAATATGAAAAGATAAGCTCATTATGATGGAGAGAACTTTTAAAAAAGCTGGTAGAGCAGAAGAATTCAGCAGGAGAAACTGAATATACAAGAAACAAAGATGAATGGAGGAAAAAGAGTGTAGAACATAAAGCACCAAAACTTATAATGATAGTATATTTCAGTGCACTACATTGCACATGACAGCTAGAGAATAAGTATGAGGGGATGTGGCCTTTCTTTGTCTGTTTCCTGGTACTACCTTGCTGACGCATGGGATGCCAATGCTGTTTCCTGTGGGGCAAGGTAGCACCGGGAATGGATGAAGGTGAGCAAGTATGAATATGTACATATGTATATATGTATGTGTATATGTGTATATAAATGTATGTACATTATCCATGGGGATAGGCAAGAAAGAATACTTCCCATGTTTTCCATGCGTGTCCTAAAAGGTGACTAAAAGGGGAGGGAGTGGGGGGCTGGAAATCCTCCCCTCCAGTTTCTGCATTTCCAAAGAAGGAGCAGAGAAAGGGCCAAGTGAGGATATTCCCTCTAACGATCAGTCCTCTGTTCTTAATGCTACCTCACTAATGCGGGCAAAGGCGAATATGTATGAAAAAAAAAAAATACGTATGTACATACGTATATGTTGATATGTATATGTATGTATATGTATGTATGTATATATGTGTGTATATGAGTGGATAGGTCTTTCTTCATGTTTCCTGGTGCTACCTTGCTAACATGGGAAATGGCAATCAAGTATAATAATAATAATAAAATTTGAATAAATAAAAAACAAATGAGGATCTCAGGAGAACAATGAGACATTTCATGATAAAATAAAAGTGTTTTTGGATGAAGGCAAATATGATGTGAAAAGAAATTTGATATTTTGTGGTAAATACTTGTACCAGTGGATAAAGTAGGTACAAAATAGAGAGGCATAGTTTCAGGTGGAGTGGGTTAATTGCCTATAGAAGATACTAAGGAATTCTTGTCCTAAGCTAATGTCTGGAAGAGTTCTGAAGGTGTTTAGTTTCTTTTGTACATGACCTTTAAGTTGCTATTTTAGGTGGGAAGCCAATGTCACATGTGCTGTAATTACCTATCTGTATAGTACTGAGGGGTGTTACTGGACTTTGCCTGCTCAAGGTTACACTGTCAGTGAGAAGTCACCTTTGATATGGCTCTATCACTGGCAGTACAGTTTCACCAAAGAATTTCTCACTCTAAAGGAATTTATATTCCCCTGCTACTGGAAGTATTGCAGCCTTAAGAAAGTGGTCCTGGATAACACCAAGACTCTTTTAGAGAAAC
The DNA here is from genome assembly GCA_038088735.1 of Panulirus argus. Lineage (NCBI taxonomy): Eukaryota > Metazoa > Arthropoda > Malacostraca > Decapoda > Palinuridae > Panulirus > Panulirus argus. Next base: position 13,340 of record JAYMFT010218602.1, on the reverse strand, counting down.
TGGTCGAGGGATAATCATATATAAACAGAACAAAATAGTGTTTGGGGAGGGAGTATTACAATCACAGGGACCCATCTATTTACCATTCTCTACAATCATACAATTTTTTCATTACCCAGGTCTCCATTCATTTTATTCCATTCATCCACCAGTTTTATACCTAAAAGTACTTATTCACATCTTTTTAACAAGTTTCTTATTCAATTTCACATAATGATCTCTGGTTGTTCTGTCCCTCCATCTTTTGAAGAACTGTTCACTGTCTATACAATTATGTCTTAAAAACACACAGGTTTTGATCACATTATCCCTTATTCTTCTCTCTTCCATGGTGGACCTCTAACCATTCTCTGTAACTCAGCCCTCTAAATTCTGGTACTAACTCTGTTGCTCTCCTCTGGAGCTTCTCTATTAGCTCTTTGTGCATTTTTGATGCAATGACCAAAAGTAAGAGCATATTCTGGTCTTGGCCTTAAGTATGAAGTGAACAATTTGCTGAATATTTCCTTATCTATGAACTTGAGTGCAATTCTAATATTTATCCTTCTGGCCATTATCTTTTTTTATTCTTATACATGTTCACTTTTTCCCACATGAGCAATGTAGTATCACAAACAGATGACAGAGCCTTAAAGGGAAACTCCTCACTTGGCTCCTTCCTCTGTTTCTTCTTTCAGAAATAATACAGGAAGGGAGGATTTCCAGCCACCCATTCCTGCCCCTCTTCGTCACCTTCTATAACATGCAGGGAATATATGGACAGTATTCTCCCTCCTCCCCAGGGATAATCTGTCTTGTATTTTTAGACTATATTGACCGGGTGACTTTACAGAGCAAAACATATATTTGTAAAAAAAATAAAGGAAAAGGCTATAATAATTTTGTACATACTGTACACTCTTTTTATCTCCTGGCAATACTGTGTGGACAGCCACTGCCAAATGACCTCTCTCATCCATTTCCATTGTCTATTATATGACATCTAGATAATCCATTTCGGAGCTGTCATTGTCTTTGGTTTCACTTTTCTCATTTTCTTCTTCACTTTCTAGCTCACTGAGCACATCCAGTTTACCAATATATCTTGCAGTATCTATGCCTCACACTTTAAACTTTGGTATCTCTATATCATATAGACTAAGTGAATCTACAAAGTAAAATGTGTATTTGTCAAAAAATATATGAAATGGCTATAATAACTTTGTTAATACTGTAGACTGATTTCCATCTCCTGGCAATACTGTGTAGATGGTCATTAACAGCTGATGTTCCTCATCCATTTTTGTTGTCTACTGAATGGCATCTAGATCATTGATTTCAGAGCTGTCATCGTCTTCTGTTTCACTTTTCTCATCTTCTTCTTCACTATCTAACTCACTAGTGCACCTAGTTTATCAATACATCTTGCAGCATCTATGCCCCTGACTTTAGATGGGTCGGCAGGGGCTAAAGATGGTCCAGTAGCAAGTGGATATCGTACTCCCTCCTCCAGCATTCTTATGGATACTGAACCATTTATTCAAAAACAACTGGATCATTCTCTGGCACCAGTTTCATGTGCTGCTATTCCTTAACAGTCACCATTTTTCTTCCCACAAATACCTCAGACGCATAATTTAACATAATGTTGATATAGCTACACCCTATAGTCAATGTACATTATTTTAGGTGTTACTTTTGCTTCTGCAACATCCTTTAATAACTAGGTTAATCATTCTCCTATGGCAGAACTCTGGTGACAGCTTATGGACATTGTCAACTCCCAAGATTCTCTCACGCACAGATTCCTTCAGTTTATTTCCTGTTAAATGATATTCATTTCATGGGCCTCTTTCACTGTAACCCACCCTAATTACTTTACATTTGCTTGGGTTGAATCTCATCAACCATGTAACACATCAACTTCGGAGTTTGTTAAGGTCCCCTTATAACTTGATGCATTCTTCCATCCTTTACACTTCCCTCATGACTTTTACATCATCTGCAAACATATTCAGACATGAGTCCATACCTTCTGGAAAGTCATCTACATAAATCACGAACAACAATTCTGAAAAAAAAAAAAAAAATACAGAACTCTGCTGGTGATCTTAACCAATTTTTAGAAGGCTTCTTTGACTTGCATCTTTTACCTTCTCAAAGATAACTTTCTATACATCCACAGAGTTTCCCCCTTATTTCTGCTAGGTGATCCAGCTTCAATCAGCCTCCCAAAGAGTATACAGTCACATTCTTTCTGGCAGTCCTGACATAAACCCTCCATCCAGCTTTTTCATTTTCTCTAATAAGGCGTTAACTCTCTTATAAAAATCTAAGAAGTTTGTCACACATAACCTTTCCCGAAAACCTCACTGTCTCTCATTAAGGCAACTTCTCCTCTACATAAAGTTATCCACTTGCTTTCTGTATTTCTTTTCCAGTACCTTACAAACCACAAATGTAAGGGAGACTGGTCTGTAGGTCAATGCCTCTACTATGTCTCCTTTCTTACAATTAAATATGGTGCTTGACCTATTCTAATAACTTACATTTTGTCTTTCTTAAGCGACATCTTGAACAGCATTTCAAAATGTTTTTAAGTATAACTGCAATCACTACATGGTCTACCACCTGCTGTGCTCACGAACTAGGTATGCAAATGTAAAACATTTTACCTATACATCTGACACACTCAAAACGAGGTATACTTGTTCTAAGCTTGTGCTATGTGGGTATTTCAATGAGAAAGACACCTTTATTCTCCAAGGACATCTACATCTATCTCAACACTCTCCCGCAAAGTCAAAACACTCTTGACCTGATTCTTACTGACATGGTTGACCATTACCTACCACCCAAGTGTCTTCCCCCTTCTCTGATACAGTACTCATTTCTCAATGTTTTGGTCCCCCGCCCCACCATTTCCCATCAGAAGTGGGCAGCCACCAAAACTTATCGGCCAGTTATTGATTCAGCAAAGCGACATCTAAGTTGGTTGGTAACATGTCATCACTAGACTGAGAAGACAAGTGAAGATGATGCTGAAATTATGTAGGAGAAGAATCATGTAACTTGTACCCAAGCCTTTCAACAATTCTTTCCCCAGAGCACTGTAACACTATACACAGCTGATGCTCCCTCGATCATTCACAGCATTAAGCAGTTTATGCAACAGATAAATCGACCATTCAATTGTTGCAACTTCAAAACAAAGTACAACATGAAGTATTAAACCCCAAAGAAGGCCAATTACCCAAACAAGGTGCAGCAATCAAAGCAGGCCAACATTAGTCAGTGTTATGACAGAATAAAAGAACTAACTGGCTGCGACAAGTGAAGGCTCTCCCCCTTTCCTCATGTAGACTAACTAAGCATCATAATGAGGAGGCCACACACCAAGTTAACAACCACTTTGCCATTACTTGCCAATGATCACCACTTTATTTAGCTCCTCAGTTATGTACTTACAAATTAAAACTGCATAACCACCTACAAATGTTTCAAGTCCCACTAATGGGACAGTAACCAAATGTTTGAGGAAATTCTACCTACACTGCAAATTTTCTGAAAACTAATAATCACATGTATGATCTAACTTACAAACTTATAAACTTCTTACCTTAATTTCATCATCCAATTTTTGTGTATCATCATCATTGTCATCTTCTAAGGCAGAGAGGAACTTATCACCATATCCAGCATCCTTCAAACGCTGCTCTGCTGCAGACATGCTAAAATATGTGCAACACTGCTCTGGTGACACCATAGCTCTGATCTCCTCCTCAGTTGGCAAACGGAACTCTGGTTTAATCACCCACCAATTGCTGTTGTGAAAATACATTAGACACTAAAGGAGATATTTGTAAGGATCTTGAAGATGTAAGACAAATTAATCATAATATTTAGGATCAATACACCTCTCATTAACTACAGTTTACTACCTCAAAATATCAAGATTGTGAATGGCCAGAAAAATTTATAAAGGGAAAAGCAATTAATCATTAAACATATATCAATAAACAATTGCTGTTGTATTCACTTTCTGTCCAATGTCAACTTTCTGGTAATGTTGCATGTTTACATAAATTTCTCAGGCATTGTTGTTGAGTCACAAAATAAAGGATTTGGCAAGCACATGCATCCCATCACCTTACAATGGTTGTATGATGTAGTTATCATTTATTGATCATTTCTAATAAAAACAAAAGGGTATACATAGAGCAATACAAAAAAAGTGACACACAAAGAATTATGTATAACAAAAGAAAATTTTCTGAGCTATATGCTTAAAACCTAATCTTTTAAAATCTAGTTGTCTTTCTTGCTTCAGCAAGGTTATCAGAAACACATGAACAATGGCCTTATTTGCACATACTCAATCTCTAGCTGTCCTGTCAAGTATACCTAAACCAGAGATTACCAGCCACAGCCAAGCTCCACAAAGTGCTCCATGGTTTACCTTCTTTGCTTCATATGCCTTGGTTCACTGACAACACATCATCTCACATTCCCCACTTACCTTATAGCTCCAGGTCATTCCATCCAATGTTTGCCTCTTACCCTATTGCATAATTGTAATTCAATACCCCAAAGCCTCCTTCACTACATCCTTTCCTGTCACCCTCAATATCCCCCTTCCACTCGATCCCATCACCTCTAACACATAGACCCAATCTATGCAATTCTCTTTACTCATCTTATCTAACTGCATGAATCGTTTCAGCACATCCTGTTTAGCCATCGTAATCTGAATGCATTAACTACGGTACCTCTCTCTGACAATCATTCCTCATATGATCAACTTGCTTCACATCACATATTGTCTTCAGGCATATCATTTTCTAACATATCCACCTTCTTTCTTTTCTTTGAATTCAAGGACAAAAACTTCATTCCTTACAAAACTATCAGTATTATCATACCTTTACACATACCCACTTCTGCCCTTACAAAAACTAACCCTTCTTTCCACATACATCCAAGACGGTAATCCCATCTTCTTGTGACTTACTTTAGCTCCACTGGTTTCATCCATGTCCAGGTACCTAAATTGATCCATTTCCTTCAGGTCCCTTCTATTTGACCTCACATTCAAACCTTCCTGTCCCCCTCAGCCCGTGCCCCATTTCTTAACCTTACTTTTGTTTATCTACTTTCATCTTTCTCCTACCACTCTCTCCCAAACTTTGTTACTAGCTTCTGGAATTTCTCACTGGAGTCTGCAACCAAAGTTGCATCATATGAAAACAGCAACTGATCACCTCCAAGCACTTAGATCCTCAAGATCCTTACACTTGTCTCTTTCACCACCCCATCCATACATATATTTAAACGGCCACGATGACATTACTTATCCTTGATGTAAACCCATTTTCACTGAGACTTACTCAATCTCCTTTCTTTTAGATTACAAATACCTCATTTTCCCATCAAACATTTCTCATTCCATTTATTTATTTCTTATTACTCTATACGGGGCTAACTTATATGTGCAACACCAAAAAACTTAATGTCACTTTCCTTTGAAACATACATCTTACATTTGGAAGATATATACATAAAATGTTAAACATTGTCTATCTAACAAGCCTGTTTTCCAGTAAAAAAGAAGTTTTAGCAATCTTTCAATATACTTTCATTCTTCTATGCATATTCGCATGTGAACATATTTTTGAACTCTGCTGTCAGCAAGAGGGAGGGCTCAGGTAGTAGAGTTTTGGTCCCTTCCATGATCCCTGCAAAATTTAAGGTACTGACTACACTTTCTTGTGAGACTCTGCTACCAGTGAGAGGGAGGGCTCAGGTGGCAGTGTGCTGACTCTACCCAAAACCCTAGCTAATTCAAGGATTATCCTGTCCCCTACCCTTACAGCAACCCATAAGTAGAAGGCTGTTCACAGCAGCTGCCCAGGGTGTGCTACCATCCTGACTAAGGAGCATTAAAGTGGTGCCAGGAACCATCTTACACTCTCCATGTTAAGAATGCTGATCTTACATTCTGCCTCGTCAAATGGGACAACTGAGCTAGTCCTGCCAGCTTCTCCCTACAGGCACCACACAAACCTTGCTATTTTCTTCACATAAGTACTCTTGCCAACTTTTATCTGCTTAAATGCTTTTAAGCTAATCATAACAGAGTTCAATAAATCTTTGTACCCTAGTCCCCAACATCATGGGGTGCAAGGAATCTCCAGGTTTCTGCCTGACTCTAGTGCCAATGAGAGGGAGGGTTCAGACAATAGTATTACCAGCCCCTCTCTGTTAGACCTTCCTCTTTTTTCTATTCACTAAACCAACATTCGTGGTCTCTCTAGTAAACTCTCTTCTGTTAAACACCATCTCTCTAGTACTCCTAATATTTTACTTCTCTCAGAGAGACAGATGTCTAATGATGTTCTAACTAGCCCCTTTCATATCTAACAATAATCTCCACTCACGATTCCGGTTCAAAAGTGGTGTTTGCACTTAATTCAACATCAACACACCTGTTACATACCTCAAGGACCTTGAGTCCCTAACCTTTGATGTTAAGTAGCTCAAGGACCATCTCCCAGCTACAAGACTTTCTGTTTCACCTACTGCTCTCCTGTTTCTACAAATCTTGTATCTGTCTTCAACTATCTAAACTCTTGCTGTGAGACTGTGGCATCCTCTCACCCACAAGCTGAGATCCTCTACATCAGGGATTTCAACATACAGATGGTGGAGGGATTGAAGCTCTCACGTTCTGCATTCTCAAAGATTTAGAACAAATTATCTCCAACCCTACCCATATTCCTGACCACTGTGATCACTCTCCTAATATTGTGGATCTGTTCTTCACCTCAAGTCCATCCTGCTGTAACTAAACAATCTTGCCCCTAACTGGTTAATCTGATCACACTCTCAAAATGTATCAATTTTAATGGCACTCCCTCTCCAGCAGCCCCCTCTAAGTGTAAATACTAGCACCTCAACAAAGCTGACTAAAATAACTTGCATAAATTCTTTTCCGACTTTCCTTAAGTAAATTACTTTCTCTTATGCGGTGATGTTTCTGTCTCTGCCAAATGCATAGCAGAGGTTATTGTTGTGGGATTGGAAATATTTATTGCTTCTTCTTCCAAGACGACCTCCTCCTCTAATCCATGGTTCAACCATTCCTGTTCTGAGGCCATTCAGGCAAGGGATAAGGCATGTCAGACTTGGGATAAATTTCCTTCCTCTGACTCCCAATCAGCCTTTATCACTGCCTGTAGTCAATGCTTGTAAGTTATCTGAGAGGCAAAGCATTCTTTTATTCAAAGGAAGTCCGATAACCTCTCGTCATCCACTCATAGGTCTTTCTGCTCTTTAGCTAAGGGCATCTCTAACACCTTCTGTTGCTCTACATTTCCTCACTTTTCCATTTTGATGGTACTCTTGCTGTCTCTCCCACAAACAAAGTAACTGTCTTTGGTTCCCATTTCTCCTCTTAACTCCATCTTGTATGACTAACATTCTTTCATCCCCTGATGCTCCTCTTACTAATCCTATGCCCCTCCTTGTAATCTTTTCAGATTGTCTGAAAAGCACTTCTCTCTCTGGACATATGCAAGATTTATGGGGCTGATGGCATCCATCCCCGTGTACTGAAAGAATGTACCTCTGAACTTGCACCTGTGCTTGTTCATCTGGTCCTTTTCTCTATAAAAGCTAAAACTTTTTCTTCTTCTTGGATGCATGCATTGATACATCCTATCCCTAAGAATGGTGACCGTTCTAACCCCTCTTACTATCGTCCTATTGCTTTAACATCTAATATTTTCATAGTCTTTTGATCTTTCCTAAACTCCTGTACAGAAAGATCCGCTGGTGATATTTTTTCCTATCATACTAATGTCTAGTCATCATCCCTGAAAGATTTTGGGGAGTGTTTTGTAACTGCCCTTGACATATCCAAAGCTTTTGACAGTGTACAGCATTGAGGTCTCCTCTCTAAACTCCCTTCTTTTGGCTTCCTTCCCTCGCTTTGCTCCTTCATATCCAGCTTCCTCTCCAGCTGATTTATCTCTATAGTTGTGGATGGATCAGCCTCCCCCCATTTCTCCATCAACAGCAGTGTCCCTCAAGGTTCTGTCCCACCCCCTACATTTTTTCTCCATTTTATCAACGATTTCCTCTCTTCCACAAATAAACAAGTGCAATCATACGCAGAAGACTCACTTCTTTCATCCACATCCTTCAATTCTGCTTCTTCTTCCTTCACTTAATCTGGATCTCATCTTAACACAACTTTTTCAGTAAACTCAGACTTGGACAGGATTTCTCAGTGGAGGTGACAAAATCTAGTTAAGTTTAATGCCTCCAAAACCCAGTCTCTACCCATCTCTCTATCAAAAACTCCTCACAATTCTCATCTCTCCTTTTACAGTTATGTAATTCCACCTCCTGACTCAACAGACATACTTGGTTTTACTGTAACACCCTCTCTTTCTTGGAAACCCAACATTAAGGAAATAGCTAAGTTTTCCTCTAAGAAACTGGAAGTCCTCTTTAGAAGCCGAAATTTATTTTCTTCTGAACAGTTGCTCCATTTATATAAAGGATTGATTTGTCCTAGTATGGACTACTGCTCTTACATCTAGGGTCAAAATCAGTCCAACTTTTAAACTCTGCTAGGCTAACTTCACAACTTGACTCTCTTGCCGTATGCCACAGCGTTGGTTCACTTTCCCTCTTCTATAGGTATTACTTTGGTTTTTGCACCCAAGAGCCCGTTGCATGTGTGCCCCCACCATTAGCTACACCACACCATACTCGACAAGCTGCTGCGTCACATGATTATTGTGTGGCCGCTGGCAACTCAAGGGTAGGCCATTTTAATAAGTGTTTCTTTCCCTACACCTCAAAACTTTGGAACATTTTACCTTCTCATGTTACAAAAGTTTTTCACTTCCTCTAAAATTCACAAATCCTTTCCCCTGTCTTTTCTTATTTCCTTTCATAATCCTCTCTATATTTCAATTAAGTCCCAGCCTTCATGTGGACTTTTGTCTGTAACTGGAGAAAAAAAAAAAAAAAAAAAAATGCAATTGGCATCCAATCCAGCTGCTTTGCCACATTTCATCTTATGCAAGGATTTCACCACCTCTTCCCTCTTCACCAAACTATATGCCACGACTCTCACTTTGTAAACCTCCCTACCCAAACATCTTACACCTGCCATCCTATCATGAAACACATTTAACCATTCTTCAAAATACTTACTCCATCTCCTATTCACTTCATCTCTTGCTATTATCATGACACAATTTGCCCCTTCACCAATGATCCCATTTGTTCTCTTATTTTTCTCACACTACTAACCTCTTTCCAAAACATTTTCTCCTTCTCCCTTTAATTTACTGAAAATATGTCACAATATCATTATACAATAATCTATGTGAAAATTTCTGTGGCACCCTAGGGTGCCACAGAACCACAGTTGGGAATCATTGGTTTAAGATATTAAAGATTTCTGAACAACTTACCTTTTCATTCATAGTATCTCAAAAATATAAAATTTCTCCGAAAATTTATGAAATAGAGGGCCAGGCTCTATTCCTCAGATTCATTTTCTGAATAAGTCCTTGTCAAGAGGTTCAAATCCCATTTCCAGTCCAAGGTTATCAAGGGTCACTTCAATACTGTCTGCAGGATAGGGTATACTGTATGAAGGTTCTCATCCATCACTATTTATCTTCTCCCACTGCTCTTCATCAAAAGAATAAATGCCCTTAAAACCCTCCAAAAAATAATATACTTCCTTCAAATCATCTCATTATTTCCAAGAACATGACAGGGAAGATATACTTTCCAGAGAACCATCCCACATCCAACTCTGGGGATACACACAAAACTAAATGAGCATGGCTTAGCAAAACCAATTGTTTGGACTGAAAACATTAATGATTACAAAAATGTTTCAGCGAATAATGGATGAGGATAAATCAGAGAGAATGCTAGGAGTTGCATCCATTTGCCTGCCCCTCCCAGAACAAAAGGCAACTTTCAACAATATTTCCATCACAAAAATTATCCAATTCTCCTTAGGTGGCATGATAATCACCACTTCCTTACAATATGGTTTAATGAAAAGAGATCTACATAAGGTTTTCATTTCCTAATCCTAGTGTTCAAATTTTGGTAAATGAGGATATATCCATACCATTTATGTCAATGAGCTTTCTTTTTTCATGGACTTTTCAAAAAGACACCCAACGAAGTTTTGGAAATAAACGTTAAAAGCACCAAATCAGCTATCTATAATGAACAGCACATGATAATGAATACAAACCTGTCTACACCTGTGCGCTTGAAATCAGCACATGGTTTGAGTCTCTTTCGGATTGAACTCTCAGAATGCGCAGGAAAAGCTCTCTTAATTTCATCCATCTTTATTCTCCTTGGATTGTCTTTGCTCTTCCAAAACAAACGATATATAAATACCTGAAAACAGCAAAGGACAGTTACATATGTTTATTTATAGCTAAATGCCATTCCCTGCTCTAGTGAGGTAGAATCAGGAACACATAAACAATGGTCTCACTTGCACACTTCCATTCTATATATCTATCTCTCTAATGCCAATTTCCTTCTGGAACTCCCTAATGGGGGTGGCCACAGTAATAGAGTCTCCATAATTAGTAAACTCTAGTGCCGCTTCTTAGCCTTTAATGCCTCATCCTTAACAGGCAACTGGCAGAGGGCTCCAACTTAATGTTCCTACTCACTACGTCTACCTAATGCTCTTGCCTAGTGTTCCTACCAACTACTTCAACCTAAAGTTTCAACCTAATGCTCCTTCCTACTATTTTAATCTATTGCTCCTATCATTTTGCCAAAAGCTTAGGCTAGCATACAGCACTCACCATAGGAAAATCTAGATTTATGTTGAATGAGCTCTGTGAGTTAAGTGTTCTCAAGTGTTATATGCAACAAGGAGAGATTGTATGTTTGTGGACAGAATGCCAGTAGTCCACATGTGGGTGAGGCAGAAAGAAAAGACAGACATCTGAGTCAGACGAAAGCAACCTGACAACCATTGAAGTGCTGGCTCACTATGCAGCTGTCATTAACCCTCCTGATACTGAGGCGAATAGAACCCGTAATATATTTCCCTGGTCATTGGCTGCCTACCAACTACTACCTAATAAATACATCCATTCTCTATGTTTATTCATTAAAATGTACAGCATAAACATGTAAGGACCCAAACCTGTTTACATTACATGAACCAACCAATGAATAGCTTCAAGATCACTACAGGATTATCTACAAGACGTCTCTTTTTAACTAGGTTGTGGAAAGTGCACAGGTCTCTGGGGCACTGCCTTTAAAAGTCTGACTGAGCAGAGAATCAACAGTGCAGCTTCACCCTAAACCGAAATTTCAAAGCAGATAACCTACCAAAAACAAAACTAGAAGGGTGTTACATGCAATTCCTGTATTACCTGCTGGGCACCATTGTTATTGAAAGTGAAATAAGAATGGGTTGAAATACTGTTTAAAGAATATCAAAAATATCTGTACAACATAAAGTTCTATAAAAAAAAAGGTTGAATTTTCTTCAAGTTATGGGCCATATCAAGTTATAAATTACACCTTTTATAAAGGTCTTACTCAGGCAAATTCAAAACTAGAGTTGTGGGACTTATACCATTCAATTTTTAGATACTTGGAAACATTTGCATAAACTTTCATTTGCACATGATTCAAACTTTTTCAAGTTATGACCATGGTAGAGCCTCCAACTACTTCACTCATGTTCATATATGGCATCCAGGTAACCCCTTCACCCATATATTCATGAACTGATATTTTCTACCACAATTCCAAAGCTAAGTTCTGGATTGGGGTATGGGTGGAGGAAATATAAGGGGTGACTTCCTTTACTGAACATATCATATTCAATTGCCCTCCAGCCTTAAGAGAAGGAGCTATAATGCAGTTCATGTTGATGCTGATGACAGCCAAAATTTTACTAATTTTGCTCATATATACATAAAGGGTGATAAAGGTGAGTGTTCAAACTAAAAGTATAAGTTTGCTGACCATACCTAGTAAGTTGTATGGGAGGGTATTGACTTAGATGGTGCAGGCATGTACAGAGCTCACACTGAGGATGACTGAGTTTGGAAGAGTGTGTGAAAGGAGAAAGTTGAAGATGAATGTGAAGAAAAGCAAGGTTATTAAGTTCTGCAAGGTTAACGGACAAGTTAATTGGGGAGTAAGTCTGAATGGAGAAAAATTGGAGGAAGTGAAATGTTTTAGATATCTGGAAATGGACATGGCAGCGAATGGAATCATGGAAACAGAAGTGTGTTGCAGGGTGTGGGAGGTGGTGAAGGCTCTGGGAGCTCTGGAGAATATGTGGAAAGAGAGAACATTATCTGGGAGGGCAAAATTGGGTATGTTTGAAGGAATAGTGGTCCCTACCTATCTAAACCTGCAATGCCTGTTCCCTTCTGGAACTCCCTCAAGGGGGTGGCAACAGTAACAGAGTTTCCATAACTAGTGAACTCCACCCGCTTCTTAGCCTCTAATGCCTCACCCTTAACAGGCAACCGGCAGAGGGCAAATCTACCCCAGTGTTTGCACTGGCTCCTACCTAATGTTCCTATTTCTATTATAATACTATACTTGATCACTGCTTCCTGCATCAGCGAGTTAGTGCCAGGAAAGAGACGAAGAAAGACACATCCACTCATTTACACATATATATATATATATATATACATGCACATATATGCACAATACACACATATACATACCAACATATACATATATACATAAATACACATACACATGCATATACACATGTACATATTCATACTTGCTTGCCTCCATCCATTCCTGACACCACCCCGCCCCACTGGAAATAGCATCGCCACCCCTTGTGTCAGCGAGGTAGAGCCAGGAAACAAGAAAAAGGCCACATTCGTTCACACTCAGTCTCTAGCTGTCATGTGTAATGCACTGAAACCACGGCTCCCTAACCACATCCAGGTCCCACAGACCTTTCCATGGTTTACCCCAGACGTTTCACATGCCCTGGTTCAGTCAACTGACAGCACGTCAACCCAGTATACAATATGGTTCCATTTCACTCTATTCCATGCATGCCTTTCACCGTCTTACATGTTCAGGTCCAGACTGCTCAAAATCCCTTTCACTACATCATTCCACCTCCACTTTGATCTGCTTCTCCTTGTTCCCCCCACCTCTGACACATACATCCTCTTTGTCAACCTTTCCTCCCTCATTTGTTCCATATGTCCAAAGCATTTCAATACACCCTCTTCTGCTCTCTCAACCACACTCTTTTTATTACCACACATCTCTCTTACCCTTACATTACT
>JAYMFT010218591.1:0-11390 GCA_038088735.1 Panulirus argus | reverse complement strand
TTTCTCAAAAATTTGTAAATACTTTCCCTGTCTGTTTTTCCCAATTTCTCAACTCTATCTATATTTCAGTTAGGGCCTGGCCTTGATGTGTACTTTTGTCCGTGACTGGAGCCTTTAAAAAAAAAAAAAAAAAAGGTGTATATGCGTAGTCCGTTATATCGAGAGATTACTGTATATGATGATATTGATTAAAATAAAGTACTGCACAAATTTTTTTATATTTTGTGCTGTGGTTGCACAGTGATTTTGGTTTCAGTATAATGACTTACAACTTAAAATCTGGCATAATGGTCACAGAGCACTGTGGGTATGTTAGATTAAATCAAACTATCTGTATGGGTATTACCATAACTCTAACAGTTTTAAGTGATTCACATTTAAAAATTTACTTGTAATGCATCTATTAATGCAAAAAATAAGTTGAGGGAAGAGTATTGAATGTATCCCAATTTGTCTTGTGTTAAAGCAGCTCTAGAGGGAGAGAGAAGGAAAATTATCCAATTGCTGTCATTTAAATGGATTTTGTTAGAAGTATTAGTTCATTGATTATTTATTAATCCAATGAATTTCATAAAATTAAGCATCATCTTTATGGATCATTGAAGGGAAATACCTGAAATGCTTTGGTTTCAGGTTTTTATCTGTACAGGGATTGAAAGGTGCCATTATTTTAGGCTTGTACCTGTGTGGAGGGAAAAGTAAGTAGTGCTACTGTTTTAGTTTTTCTGGCTAAGGTCACAGATGGGGTAGACATCCCCTGAATTCACCACTTACATTGTCAGTATTACTACTGCAATAATAAAATCAGACACCAGGCATATTTAAATCTAACCATTTGTAGATTGTAAAGAGAGAAATGTTTTGTATATCCAATTGAAATAATCAGTATATTTAGGTTATTAATAAAGATTTAATCTACATAATATATATATTTAAAATAGTCTTATAACAGATCTGATTCCTCACACTCAAAACATAAAATTTAACAAGTAAAATGGAATTTAATAATGACAGGTACTCCTCCTTCCTAACACTGATTCTGCAGCCTCTCTGTTAACTATAACCTTTATTACCCAACCTTGAAAGGTCTTATATATATCATTGTTTACATTCAATGACTTCCAAAATCGTCTTCAGCACCAGATACTCATATATTGATAATAAAGATTTTAGTTAACTAACTCATACATAAATGTTGACTTAATAAGTTCATGCACATCATAGGTTATCCTGGTGGATGGATGAGTAACATGATAAGCAAAAGAACTGTGTTCCCATAAGTTGCACAGAAAATAATGTCCAAAATACATTTTTTTTAATTATATTTAGAATTGTATGTGTATTTCAGGGATCATTTTAGTCTTGCTGAGGGAAATGGAAGACTGTAATTCTAAATCTTGTTTGAATGAAAGCAGTATACCTACTGTTTCAAAGATTTCCAACCATCCATTCACCAAGACAAGTTTAAAAGATGGGGGCCTCACAAGTGTAGAACTCTCTCTCTCTCTCTCTCTCTCTCTCTCTCTCTCTCTCTCTCTGTACTGTACAAATAGATAATTACATACATCACTGTGGATAAATCACTGAAACACAGACCTTAGTATAGTATCATTAGTACACTTTACTGATCATAAAGTTTGCTAAGGCTTATAAAATTATTATGATTGTCTTTCACTTAAAAATGTTGTGCTTTAATTTACATATTCAGTTTTAACATCAGCTGATTTCAGTTTGTTACTTAGCAGATCATTCTCCTATTCTGTAATCATTGTACATATCCTCTGTATTTTTGAACATGTATAATAGAGTAACAGAGCAAAAGCAGCCGTGGTCACTCTTACAAAGTCAACTGAAGATTACAGTAACACCATTTAGTACCATTTCACAACTCACCAACTTTTAAGGTTTGATTCTTTATGGAGTGTATCAGTTATAGGATGTGACTTGCTTCCAAGAAAAAATATGCCCTGGGGTTTGGAAGCTACCTCAGGCTTCACTGGACACTGGTAAGAAAGATGTTTACTCATCCATTGTTCAGACTGAAATAACAAATTGACATTTTGATATATATACCCGACAAAGTATGTCATGTCTCAACAGATGTTGGAAATCATTTTGAGCTCTATCATTGTCTGAACATGACCTTCCAGGCTTCCATTGTATACTGTATCAAGAATATTTTCTTTACATATTTGTAATACTGTTGTGGGTTAACATCTAGCTGAAAAATTGGATTTGAAAATAGTAAACTGTTGCTGTACTGCCATATGGTACAGTGGTCTTACGGAAAAAAACCTCAGCTATGCTCGAAAGTTCTGTGATTACAATTATTATAAACTTGTTAAATAGTCCTCATTGATTAAAAGCATGCTAATATGGACATCAAATCTTTATAATCCTGGAAACTTGGAACTGGTTTTAGGGAAAATTCATATGCAATAAACAAATTCACCATTTTGGGAATAATGATGCAAGAGAGGTTTGCATCCTGTGATCATACCTTTATGTACTCCTGGCTAGTGGGATAGATGCACACCACAGCTTACTAATAATGAGTTAAAAGCATTGCTGAGTATGTTTTCTTTTTTTGCACAACAAGGTTCCTTATGATTATTCATTTCACAATAATAATAATAATAATAGTAATAATGATAACAATAATAAGTGGGGTAAATGGAGAAGTATTATATGCAGTGAGGAGTTTTTACAAGACAGTATGGTATGTCTGCTAGTTAGTGGATATGAGCAAATAAGACTGTTTCATCTGTTGACGGGGCTACTTGCTAATGTGGAAAATGACGAGTTGTGAAAAAGTAATATTAACAAAAATAAAGATATATCTGGAACTAGGAAGGCAATTGTTCTAGCATACACATTAAATGTAGACCACACACTTCAGACAAATCAAGTTTTTCAGCTTTGAAAGTGAAAGGAGGTGTGCTTTGATTGACTTCTTTTGGACCTCATGTGGAAATTAGTCTGATTTTTGCAAAAGATATTATGTGTACAGTAAATTGTTTCAAATGAATAGGAAAATTGTACCGCACATAACATAAAATACACAAGTATTCTGCCTACATAAGAAGAAAATTATGAGCAAGTGATAGATGCTGGGTCTAAGATACAGACCCCCTTGCAATTGCTGCAAATATTTATGCAGCCAGACTACAGGAAGCCCTTGATTAAAGTCATTTTGATAAATTTTGTTTTGCATTGATGCCACTGAACTATAATCACCAGTTCCTGATTAACATTGCCATTGTTTGAAAGTTATGTTAATTTCCATCCAAGATGTGACAATGTTGTGCTGTTTATTTTGGCTGACAAAGTAAAGACGTGCTTTTGGAAGCCTTGAATCAAAGAAATGGAGAAAAACAATAACCTCCAAAATTCAGTTAGATCTTATCAAACACTGGAGCAGGTGAACATATTGTCTGCAAACTAGGATATACTGAGTTCCAGCAGCAACGGTAAGGACTGTCATTAAAGACTGTTAAGATCAAAGAATTCTTAAAAATTAAAGGTGCTTCACCTGCTATTCAACTGATTAGAAACAGGAGAGGATTATTAATAAGACTAAGGTGGAATAGTTATAAAGTACAGTCTTTGGCAGGATGATGAACTATGATGTCAGATGTTTGTTAATATGCTGTTAATTATGGAGTAAGCAGGCAGAGTTTATCTGAAGATTTCAAAAAATTATGTAGAAAGTTCAGTAATATAACCTTTCATTTATATTACTGTAATCTGTTGTTGCTATATATTCTTCATATTCATTTGGATTATTTTTTGGCCAGTTTGTCCTCAAAGTAGTTCACATTTTGTTGCCCAAGAATGTAAGCCCAATTTATAGCATTGTATCTATAGGAAAAACTATTTTTATTAACATAATTTTGATTGAATTATGTTCTCCAAAAACACTAACAACATTAATCAAGAAAATCCTGTAGTTTGTGTAAAAGCTTCAACCTGAGGGTAATCAACTTTAATAATACAAACTTCGTTCTGCTACTCTAGGAGTATCATAAAGTTCCTTTGTGTATAAAGTACTGTAAACATGAATTCTTATAAAACTACCACTACAGCATATAAATTCTTAACCAGCAAGAACAGCTTTGCTTATATTCTATTAATCAGTGAAAAAATACAAGCCACTGTACATAGAAAACTACACAATACAAATTGAAATCAGTACTTGTATTTTGTATTGTCAAAATATCAATAGTCTGTTTATATTACGAACATTGCTTTTATTTTTGTCATTCAGTAGTTTTTTGTATCTGCCATGAGTTTCACATATTTTGTTGAATTCATTTAAAACTCAAATACTTTATATATTTAGTAAAGCAAGTATGGTGAAAAGAAATTCTGTTATAAACAGCAGACCAATATGTTGACATTAATAAGATGTAAGCAAAGTCTGCTGGGAGGAATACACTGGAAGATTACCACACTGCCATGTATTAGCCAGAAGTTCTGCAGAATATGTACAACTTTTTAACAATCAGGACAAGCATTAGAGTTACATTCTTCTAAGTCTTGCTGATGCTGGATACAAAAATGTATTCTGTTTGTTTTGCAGGCAAAACTTAGGTGCTGCGCCCATTAGCAATGCCATTTGAATGAATGCCATTTTCTGTTCCATTGATCTGTCCATTTGCAATATCAATAGGTGCTCCATTTGAGCAAATATGTCCATTGTCATGATTATTAGCACTGATACTCTTTGATACAGTTTTAAAGGGAAGACTGGAGACATTCATACGTACTGGATGAACATATTCGAAGAAGGGATTAACGTTCTTACTGTAGTCCCGTGGTATGTCGTAGCATGCTTTTTGTGCTCCTAGATAAGTAGCACCCAAAGCACTTGTTACCTGTGTTGAAAACAAAATCTGTTATATATCGTAGAAACATGACATTTTTAAGATAGGTGTAGTTACCATGAATGTAAAAATATAACTAACCCTTAATTTTAAACATGCACTGAATAGTAAGATGAAATCTGTGGGAGTAAATGTCTTTCTTAAATACTTGCCACCACCATCTTAAGAAATGAATTTCAAGGTCTCTTAAGATTTTATTTTAGGTTCCATTTATTTACTTAAAGCCCTAGATATCTACCAGATACGTCCTCTACTATTATATAGCGAAGAGGGCTTTCAAAACACTGTTATCATACCTGTTCATACTTGTATGTACCCTTGCATCTGTTCATCTTACCTTGAATCTCTCAGTCAGTGTATTCCTAGTTTCTTCAATCAAATGCACTCTCCTTATCCATTCACTCCTTTTCTCTACACCACCTCTGTGCTCCATCTTTATTGCATTAGCTAATCCACTTCTTAGAAGTCTTTTTCAAATACTAGCTATCACCTATCCATTCTCTTGTTACAGATATCTTTTTTTCTTTTTATACTATGGTATTAACTAGACAAACATACTTGATGACTCATCTTTATCCCATTCCATATTATTAAAGCATCGGCAATCTTCCTTTTGTAATGTTTCAACTTTCTTACCTCCATCTTTCCAAAAAAGCTAAGAATTAGGCTATAGTAAACTCCATCCCCCCTCTCTCCATCCAATTTTCACAGTATGCACTATTTTTCAAGTACTGCCTTCCTTCTTTTATGTAAAATGCTTCAGATGTTTACCACCCCTTTTAGTAGTAATTATATACCAACCTCCATTATTCCTAACCCTCACAACTTATTACATTAGATAGTCATGGGCAAAATCTGTATCCTCTGTGTATTCTAACTCTGAAACTAAATATTTGTTAGCAGAATTATTAAGCTATCAGCTCTCATTCATATTGTAAATTCAACTTGACAGGATAAGGGTACATCTTGGGAACATTTGGGACAACAACAGGAAATAAAAATTCTCGTTGTATTAAAGGATTAATCAGTATATACATAACATGTTTTAGCATTCAAGTTACTACAGTACTTTTAATTATTCTTCAGACCAAAATAAGAATAATATAGAAATATGTCTGGTTAGTTATGAATTAAACAAAGTATATTAGTCATATTAATCATCTAGAAAGTTGCTTAATATAATGTTATACCTTGAGTTATACATGCATAGTTTCTGAAATCATGCCAGAGTTGAATTCTTAGGAAAATTAAATGTTACGCAATCAATCATGCCTTAATTAATACTTAGTAGGATTAACTGGGTGCTCTGTTCACTTCATAATGCAATATAGCAGAACAGTTTCATCCTTTTATTTACAAACAAATAAATCTTATAGTTTCTCTGGGGTTAATTTTTTTTTTCATAAATGTGCCTCATAAGTATGTATCCCATGAAACAAAATGTGTTCTTCATTTGAATCTACAGTGATATTTATTTTCATGCACATATTATAAAAGCAAAGCACTGACATATGTAAAGTACTTTTATTATTTTTTTCTGCTGCTAATCCTGATCATCTAGGTGTATCCAACTTTTAGCAGCCATCAATACATGTCCAAATTTCTTAATATTCTTCAAACAGATATATGTGTTCTCTGGAATCCTTTCCATATCCTATAACATAATGTTCTCAGACATCCTTTCCCATCAGACCTTCAATTTTCACACAGATCTCTTCCTCATGCTTATTTAACTCCATTCAGAACTGTTCATATACAGCAAATCTGTGACTTTAACTTTTTTTATTCTGGATTTTTTTTATTATTTCATTTACCATCAACTCTTCACTTTCCATGAAAGCATTTTCCCCCAATTTTTTTTGTACCATCTTTCCTATATCTTCATTCCAGCAAAAAGTTCCTCTTTACATCATAACTCTACACTTCCATATACATCATAGGCTTCTTCTACCAATGCATTCATGTATCTCCACATCACTTCTATTTCATTTATGCTGCTTCTTTTGAAGTTCTTGTATATCTCCTTGAAATTCTACACTGCCATTCTCTTATTCACATCTATGATCTGTTAACCTCTTTATTCCAAAAGATTTCAAGAATTCAGTTAAATTCTAATTCTGTCAATATTCATTGTAATTTACCACTTCTTGACTTTAAATCCTACTTATACCCTTCCATCAATATCTAATATAAACAAAGCACTCATCATCATCATCCATAACACCTCAGCTTCATTTTAAGTAATTTTTCTCAAATCTCTGACCATTTAAACTGATTAATTTTAGAGATAATGCATTTTTTCAACAATACTGTTAGTAATATATAGTCCAAATTAAGATTTTTTTTTCTTTTTTTTTGGGGGGGTGGAAACATTACTACTATACAAGAAATTAATTTCCGTTTTCTCATATAAAATGTTCAACATTTTTAGTGAGACTAATAATTTATTATTACATGTAGCCAGTCAGCCAGTCCCAATAGTGTGGTTAAAAGCAAATGTGGTTGTGTTAGTGTTCAACAAGGCTTTTGCTGGTGATGCAACATGAATTATTGTATTGCAATGATGTATTTATTCATATACACCCATATCTTACTTACAAACATTCTGACATAAGAGGATGATGGTTGTTACTACATCATCATCTGCCTTCGCTCAGCATTCTTTCATTTGTGGTAAACAGGTATTATTATATAGGATCTGTACGAAGATTGAATATAAATTTAAATTAGGTATGAAATTTCCATTGTAATGATCAAATAAACCAGCGGTGCTTGGGAGAGCCCTTGGTGTGGTGGAGTAAGCGAACCCTCTGTACCTATGTTAATAATTCTTTCGTGTTTGAAATAAAAAAGGGAATATGCTGACAGCAATAACATTCAAAGAAGCCAACAGTACAAGTGAGGGCCCTTATGGCAAAGCGAGCGGGAAGTGGTGGTGATGGTGGAAACTTCAACACCTGCCTATCCTCCATATCACTACTAAAGTTTAACTTTTTCATATTTGTGGTAGACAATATTGGTAAAGGATATTTTACACCAGTTAAAAAAGAAATTTTCATGATATTAATCGATCAAAGTGCCTCCAATTCAAGTTTTCACGAGATTATCATTCTTATCAGATATAAATGTAGTGGATTCCATATTGGGGAGAAACTATGATACACTAGGAATGATTCCAGAAAAAAAAATCATTGAAACAAATCGGCTCGTTCCATTCACGAGAACGACTGCAAAAGTTATGATTGTTAAAGTCTCAAGCAGCCAGCACTGGTGGAAACACCAGCACTTGTTCAATGCTTCTTTTATGATGGTGATGCAACCCGAATTCTTATCTTGTAATACTGTGTATATTAAGATATAGTAAAAATTTAGTCTATTTAAAACATACAAAAAATAACTTTTTTTGTGGAATTATCCCCAACTTTTTTGTGGAATTATCCCCAACGAGTAATGAAAACGAATTTACATAACTTTTATCACTGATAAGGAATGCACAACAGTAATAATCACAAATTGATATTTGATTTCAGTACAAACACATAAGAAAAGAAACAATGTAGGTCAGCTCATTACTCGTTTGCCGTGAGTGCACACAACTGGCACCCCCAATCCGAGTTGGTTCACGTGTTACGCATGTCTTAGTTCAATACGGTCGCCCATGCTTATTCTGGTGTTGACCTTCATTCTGGTGACATTTCGCCTATATTCTTGTAAACATATCCTTGCCATGGCGTCTAAAATGTGCGAAGAAGAAGCCGAAAGGGATTATAAAGTTGCAAAGGGTCACTGAAACAGAAGTGAAGATTTAGGAAACACTGGAAAACTGTTTTTGAAAGTATTAGGAAAAGCTGAAAAAATATTACACTGCAGAAGTATCCTGGTGATAAGGATATGCCTCTAAGACAATCTCACGAGGATAAGCAGTCTTCATTACGGAAGTGGATATTGTTACGTAAAATTCGTACAGATAAGTAACTTGGCCTGTCGAGACTCGAACATCAACCACTGCTGTAAGTGTTTATTTACATACGTTGTTGTGGTAGCTCTAGAATGCAGTAACCCTTTGCCTTTCATTTTATTTAGAATTTTTGTGTGCACAGTATGGAAGGTAATGGGGAGGGCTTGAAGATGTTGGATAGGTGTGAGAAGAAAGTAATTAACGTGGACGTGTGGCCGGGAAGCTAGACAGTTTTTTTGTAAAGGATTTGGAGTGAGGGGACGGGGGTGGTGTACGTCTGATAAGACTCGGAAATTTATATTGGTCTTTTGTTTCCGGTACAACTAAACCATGAAATATGCCGAAATATACCGGATTAACGCTGTATGTGCCATCTATATTGCCCAAGTTTTGTTGAATTGAGCCGGTAAAATACTGTTGCTAGAAATGTAACCAGTCAAATAAAGTATAATTTTGCTGTAGTGCTCTTACCAATTCGGCCTTCCGACAGATTGACACTTTTAAGAAATAAAGCGTAAAAACTATTATTCTCTTAAGAAATTAAAGAGCATCATAAGAGACCACAAAACAAGTAATATTAGTCGTAACAATGGAAGAAAAAAAAATGGGGGAAGTTAGTGGTGAGCGATAATAACATGGTGTGACATGTCTTCCCTGAGAGTGGTGTCATCTCTTTTGAGGACACTTGCCTTTATATGTCATGATAAAGTCCACATTGATTCACTATCTTCACAGCCTCTGAGAATATTTACATAGTTTAATCATCCTAGCCCATCCTAATTAGTTCCATATCTTAGTTGAGTGATAATACAGTGATTGATATATTGTTTTAGTATTATACATTCAACTTCAATACTTACACAGAAATGTACACACAGTTAAAAAAAATACAAACAAGTGAATTGATGGCATCGACCTAGTGATCTCGGCCCACATGACTATCGTTGGGTGATAATCACGCGATCGCTGATAAGTTTTTTTCTATAATTTATTCAGTTCACGGAACCAATATTATTTATAGGGTACGGATTAAATAATTTCGGTATTCTTTCCTGTACCTAAGGATAGATGGAATAATCTCTGTAAAATATCTTTAAATATAGTTTGTACTGATTTATTAGTATACTTCAATACATAAAAGTTGTTGAATAATGATTAATTAATTTATTCTCCAGTGGACAATTTTGCATCAAATCATCCTCAAGACTGTATATGGGTTCTGAATCTATTAAGTTCACGATACTTGAAAAGGTAAAGTCGAATAAAGTCAGATTTACGAATTGAAATCGTACTTCTCGCTTGATATATTTTCGTAACTTTTATTTCTTTTTACAGATATAATTGTACCACATTTTGTGAAGTGTTGAATCAGTATAGTAACAGGAAAAGCAGTCAATCATAACAAGGGCAATTTATTAGCGGGGTGTGTGTGAAGGGCCTGGGAGACACATGCGGGTTCCCGTAGGGCCTGGGAGACGCATGCGGGTTCCCGTAACACGATTCCTGGCTGCATAAACACACTTATAAAGTTAGTTAAACGCCAAATTAATTCCTGTAATTTTAGTGTTACAGCTGTACTACTGGGTATGAGGTGAGTAAGTATGTGTTACAACATCCCTTTTCGGTCAGCAGATATATCGTTAATGAGTAAAACACTTTATTTGATGTTTTATGTTTATGAACTTGAGTCACTTCCACGACAATAAATGAAAATAATGTACTTGTCATCACTTAAATACATTTATCGTGTCATATATGGCTTATTCCACCATGTATAATTTGTAATAATAACCAACTTGCATGTATGACCAAAGTATATTTCCATTAGATTGTTTTCTCTTTTTCAATCCATGTAGGCAAGTTAAGTTTCTTAGACTGTACATTATTAATTCCATCATAAATACCTTCTGATGCTTATTCTCTCAGTCGTGTTTACAATAAGGCTTTGCCCAGATCACTGGGTCGATCATTTCACGTATTTGTAGATTTTTGTAGTGTGTATGTGTTTCTAGGTATGTACTGAAGTATGTTGAATAATAAAGTATGTCACTATCAGCACTCACCTTTAGTTTAAGGAATACTAAGGAAGTGCAAAAGATCAGTAATGAAGTAAATAATAATTTAATGGTACCACAACAAACGTCATATTGAAACCCAAGAAATATCTCCAAAAGCAGTGGAGGCATGTGAAACAAGGTGGACGTTATCTTAAGATAAAAAAGCAAGTGTACCCAAACTTGAAAAGTGATGAGGTACCGCTTAGAGAGTTACGTCTCGCCAGGCATTAGATAAACGCTTCCGGTTGTATTGCCAGCAAGCTAACACCACAAGTTTTTTATTTCTCCCTGGTTAAGGTTTACATCACGTTCCTTTGTTGTGTTATTATTTTATGATGGTCTTAAATTTCATTAGAAAATCCACTTTATATTTATAGTGCTATTTACGACGTCCATCGGTGTTTGGATGACTTGAGTTGATGAGAGTACAAGGCAAAATGATTATTTCAGTGGTTACAACTCTTGTATATATATATATATATATATATA
>JAYMFT010218580.1:0-11390 GCA_038088735.1 Panulirus argus | reverse complement strand
ACTGCTTCTTTCCCTACACGTCGAAGCTCTGGAACTCTCTACCTTCTCATGTCTTTCCCAGTAACTATGACCTGGCTAATTTCAAGACATGTTTTTCACTTTCTCAAAAATTTGTAAATACTTTTCCTGTCTGTTTTTCCCCCCTTTCTCAATTCTCTCTATATTTTGATTAGGGCCCGGCCTTGATGTGGACTTTTGTCCGTGACTGGAGCCTTCAACATCAAAAAAAAATGTATATATGTGTGTATGTTGGGGAATGGGACTTTCTTCGTCTGTTTCCTGGCGCTACCTCACTGACGCGGGAAACAGCGATCAAGTATACTAAATAAAATATATATATAAAACATACAAACCTCAAACAGCGGGATTGAACCTAAGATCTTATTGTGGTAGGCAGGAGCACTACTGCTAGGATATGATTGCCCCTAATAGGGAAATGGCTATTTGAATACTAAGTAATCGAATACTCTTTGTCTCACATCGGTGAGCAACGGGGTCTAGACTGGTCAAATCCCATTAGGCTCACACAACCAGCAGATAGCATTTTACAGACCCTAACTTTTCAAACACTGAGGTATATGAACACGTAGTGCATTTGAACGCACACTTTTATATAACACACAAACCTTGAACCCGGGACCTTAGCATGATAGGCGGGAGCACTACCGTTAGGTTATGATGTGTAACACATTGGTGCACATATCCCATTGATTCATTTTCTGTCTGGTAATAATCATACCAAGACCTTTAATTCACTCCCATCCTCATTACCTTGCACTTTCTTTTGTTGAATCTCATCCTCCTTTAATCAGACAAATCTGTGGAGTTTATTAGGTCCTCCTGTAGACTGATGCAATCGGTCATTTTTTATTTCTTTCTTGACCTTTGCATCATCTGTAAACACATTTAGGAGTGATTCTAATCTATCGGGCAAGTCATTTAGTGGGCCAAGACAGCCTTGAGGCTCACCACTTATTACTCCTGCCCAGTTCGAGGATGTACCTCTTACCTGCATCCTTAGCTCCCTTACCTCAGGTAATCTTCTGTCCAGTGAAGAAGTCTGCCCCTTATTCCTATCTGTAGCTCTAGCTTCTTTATCAACCTCCAAAGGGGTACACTGTCGAAGGTTTTTTGGCAGTCCAAGAACACAAAGTCTACCCATCACTCTCCTAGATCCAAGATGGAGCTAATCCCACCATAGAAGTCTAAAAGATTAGTTATGCATGACCTCCTTACTCTGAAACCGTGTTGGCTTCCAGCTAGAAAGTTTCACCTTTACAAGTAGTCCTTCGTTTGTTTTTTGATTATCTTTACCAGTGTTTTACAAACCACACTTGTTAGTGAGAATAGCTGTTGTTCAATGTAATTTCCTAACAACCTTTCTTAAACAAAGGCACAACATTTGCCCTCTTCCACAGTTTTGGAACTACCCCTTTCTCTAGTTACCTACTGAAAAATATTTCAAGTAGTCCAAAAAGTTTCTCTATACATTCAGCATATATGGAGAGACATCATCAGGACCATGGGCCTTACATAGGTCAAGTTTTAATACTTGATTATATCATTTCTATCAGTTTCTATACCTTCCAAAACTTAACATCCCATATGTCTTGGTAAAGGAGATGCATTATTGTCTTCCATTGTTAAAACCTCTTTAATTATATAATTCTGCTCCTCACATACTTCCTCATCCTTCTCAAGAAGTCTTCCCTATGAATCACTTAGCCTGATTAGCTACTCTGATTGAGAGTGCTTCTGATAACTTATGAAATAGTTTTGGATTGTCTTTGCTTTGTCCATAACACTATTTTCAAAATCTTTGATCCACTTTCCTTACCATGCATTACTCATTTCTTGCTGACTTGGATCTTTAATATGCTAGATGGCTGCAGTATCCTTATATTTTCTCCATATTACATCCCCAAACTCTTTTGCTCTACGTCATATCCATTGTTGAACCATATTTCTCTCCATTTTAATCCTCCTCTCTTGGTCACTAAAGATACCCTATGATCTGACTCCTTTATTGTAGATTTCACAATTTTCTACAGTATAGCTTTGGTCTGTACACCAGTAATTGAACTTCCAATCAATACTCTTAAAGAACTTGATCAGTTTCACATAATTGCTTTGACTGTACTTCCTTTTTGGGTTGTATAACCTCTCTTATACCCTCTTGCATTCCCCTCCACTACATACCCAAAATCAAGCACTACATGATCACTCTTCCCAGTGGGAGCATCATACTCCTTGTCACCTATTTCCATGCTACAGTATGGAAAGACAAAGTAAAGCAGAGATAGTGCAACATCCATTTGTTAACCATTTGTACAGTACAGGAGAGTTCTGCACTTGTGTAGCTTTGTCTTCTGAACTTTCTATGCCATCAAGTAGTCTTTTAAGCCTTTGTAAACTGCTGGCATTCACTTGTCACTCTGTTTAGTTTATTCTAACCATCTGACACCCTCATGTTAAATCACTACTTCTTACGTCCTCTGTAACTGACTCTTTGCCCAACTTTTTTAATGGCATTCATCTACTTTGCTGCTTCATCTCTTGTAGATCTGCTTACTGTTAATACTGTCCAGCTGATTTTGAAACTTAAGGCTGTTATCAGGTCCACTTCTCTCCCCTTGTCTCCATGGTGGATAGCTTTGTAACTATGTCATTGTAAGTCAGTCTTTTTAATTAGTCTTTTTAATTAAGGCACTATTTTAATAGCTCTTCTCCTTATCCTCTCAATCAGATCTGTGTTTCTTTATATGCAGTGAACAGATTTGCAAGGCATAATCCAGTTTTGGTCTGATATATGTTGTGAATAATCTAATGAGTATATCTTTAAATATATACAGAAATGCTATTCTTTTATTTGCCAGGAAACAGTTTACCTGTTACATAATTCTCCTGATGAGTAACTTAAGCAACAAATTAAGCACAAGCATCAACCCTTAGGTCTCTCTCACAAAGATTACTGTTATATATTTTAAGCAAGTTTATAATCACACTTTGTAGCTTTTTTCACTGTAACCCATTTTTATTGCCCTGCACTTACTTAGACTGAATCTCATCATCCATATATCTGACTTTTTTTTTAGTTTATCCAGGTTACCCTATAGGCTGATGCAACTGTCATTCCTCATTTCTCTCATGACTTTAGCATTGTCTACAAACATGTTTAAGTATGATTGCAGTCCATCAGGCAAGTAATTTACAGCAGGCCTAAGGCCTTAACCCACTTTGAGGATACATCTCTTATAAGCATACTTTGCTCCCTTCCACTTTGGTGATCTTCCATCAAGTTTTATTCCTGCTCTAGCACTAACTTCTTTATCAACTTATGATGGAGTACAGTATTAATGTTTTTCTGGCAGTCCAAAGACACATTAATCCATCCCTCTCTTTGGTCCAAGATGAAGTTAACCCACTTAGTTCTCATGTGCTGTGACATGCTGGTACTGGAAGTTCTGCATAATTTTCAAGAAATTTATCTCCATGATTCAACATCTTCATGGGAATCCTGTTTTCCCTGTTTTTCTGTTACTGAAATCCCCAATATCAGTGCTCCGTATATTTATATTGTAAGGGAAAGAGTTTACACTCATGGGGCCCCATCTCTTGGATACTGAATACTGTATCATACAACCTTTTAGACTTCTGAATACTGTCTGCATTGACCACGTCCTCTTTCAGTTTGATCTATTTGTCTACCTTCCTTATACTATAGTATAATAGTACTTCTTAACATCAAAAATTTTTAACTAGTTTCTTCCTTAATTTTATGTTATGTCCTCTCATTGCTCTGTCCCTCCTACATCTTTCAAAGAACTTTTCATTGTCCACATCATCAGCTAGTTTAAAAACTTATGGGTAGTGATCTGGTCACCCCTCACTCCTCTCTTTTCCATGGTGGACATATATAAAGCCTCTAGCTTCTCCCTATGACTCAACTTTCTTAATTCTGGTACTATTTTTGTTGCCCTCCTGTGGACCTTCTCTATTAGTTCTTTGTGTGTATATATTTGTGTAAATACATATTTGTAATTGGCTATTTGTACCGTACAGGGAAGGAGTTTTACACTCATGGGGATTTGATGATGACAGACATTTTTTTTTCTTTTTTATATCTAATTGCCTTTCCAGCTTTCATTTGGTAGCATCAGGAGCACATGAAAAACAGGCTCATTTGCATACATCCA
The DNA here is from genome assembly GCA_038088735.1 of Panulirus argus. Taxonomy (NCBI): domain Eukaryota; kingdom Metazoa; phylum Arthropoda; class Malacostraca; order Decapoda; family Palinuridae; genus Panulirus; species Panulirus argus. Next base: position 7,194 of record JAYMFT010218580.1, on the reverse strand, counting down.
AGCTCCAGCTGTTATGTATAATATAGTGCAACTAGACACAATCATTCACAACCAAGCCCCTCAGACTACTTTATGGTTTACTTTACATACCTGGGCTAAGACTACTGACAGCACATTGCCACCCATACAGCATATTGCTCTATTTCATTCACTGCAATGCATGCTTCTTACTCTCCTGCATGTTCAGGCCCTGGTGCTGTACCCTAAACTCTTCTTTACTCCAGCCTTACATTTCCACCCTAGTAATCCACTCCCTCCACTTCCAAAAGATGGTATTTGCTCATCTTTTTTCACCCATCCTCTCAATATGCACCACATTTCAACACTCCCTGTTTGGCCCTTTCTGTCAGATTGCTGCACTATTACACCTCTCTGACTGTGTCATTTCTCAGTTGATGAACCTGCCTTAAACCACACATCATAAAATCACTTTTAATTCAATTTCAACTCATTATTCTGGGGAAAAAATAAGGAATGGGATCCTAATGCTGTCACTAGGTACCCCTGTACAATGTTACCAGATGTATGTGAAGGTTACACTTCATCTTAAGGCATTTCATGTTTAACATTCCCAGCAACTTCAAGGCCCCTAACTCTCAGTCATACAGCAATGCCGAGACTATTATACCTTCAAATATACCCAACTTTACCATTACAGACACTGAACTTTCCTTTCAAACACTCCTTAATGCCACCAGGACCTTAGCTTTCTTTCACCCTGTGACTTGCTTTAGTCCCCCATGGTTCCATCCACTTCCCATGTATGATTATACTTAAACCATTTTGTCTTACCCCACTACTGTATTTACTTTCAAAATTCTCCTTTCTTTTTCCAAACTCTGTTACCACCTTCTGGAGTTTTTCTTTTGAGTCTGGTAGCAGAGCCATGCCATCTGCAAATAGCAACTAGTCCACCTCGTATGCTCCTTTCCGCTGCATACTCCACTCCCACATTTTGCTCTAAGAGTCTTGCATTTACCTCCCTTACCACCATTTCAATGTGCAGATTAAACAGCCATGGTAACACCATACATCCTTGTTGCAAATCTATCTTCACTCATCACCAGAAACTGCTTGTCCTCCTCCCCTCCTACTTCCAGGCATGCTTTATTCTGTTGATTAAAATTACAGATAATATTTAATAACCTTTCATTTACCCCAATAATAAATAGCACCTGGGAGAAGACATCTCTGTCAGCTCTTTCATACATGTTCCCCAGGTTCATAAATGTCACATATAAGCTAGTTTCTCCAAGTATGTGTCATACACATTCTTTACAGCAAATTCGTTGTCCACACACCCTCTACCTCTTGCAAAACCACACTACTCTTCCAAACACTTTACCAGGTTCAAGTATACTCAAAAATATTTTGTATATTAATTTTTGTGTCCCTATACATGTACTGTACCAGTTTTCAGACAATCACCATCATTGCTTACTCACTTCTGCCCAAAACCCCTTTCAAAGGGGCTCCCACAACACCCAGGAAGCAAGCTATGTCACCGGCTGGAACCATAGGTCAAGAAGTGTGTTTTGTGTTTGTTTTGGAAGGACAAATGAAAATATGTCAAGTGGATATTCTGTCTTCAGTATGGAAGGTGCTGCACCTTAGGCATGTGAGATCCTGTGATATGTTGAATTAGTACTTGTAAAGTTGAAGAGATGGATGGAGTCCAGTGTAGCTGAGAAACTGACTCATACATGCATAGGCAGTGTACTTTCAAGTGGGTGTTATGTCTGGTAAAACAGACTTCAAGACTAGATTGAGGAGGCAGTTGTTTAGATTTTGTTGCGTCATCATTATGTGATTATGATTTTGTCAATGTAGTGTTTGATGGGATCTTTGAGTATAGGCTACTGAAGTGTTGGTGCTTATGAGCTTTATATCCCTTTCTGCATGGAGGTTTATGGATGGTTATGAGGTGACTAGAGTGGAAGGGGGTTGGTGCTATTGCATGGAATTGGATAGTTAGGAAAATCACTAACTGCATAACTGACTTCATTAATGATGTCCTTAGTCATTCTGTTCCATTCATCCACCTCTTTTATACTATAAAACTTTTTTTTTACATCCTTCTGAATATGTTTCTTACTTAATTTTTCATGCAATGTACTGTGGTTGCTCCATCCCTTCCTCTTTCTAAGAACTGTACAATGTCCAAGTTGTTACTATCTTTTGAAAACTTAAAGGTTGTGATCAAGTCACCCCTCACTCTTGTCTCTTCAAAGGTGGGTAAATTTAAAGTACTCTAGTCTTTTTCTGTAACTTAGCTCTCTTACCAGAATTAGAGCCTAGTTACAGGGAAGAGCTGGAGGCTTTAAACTGACCTAAGTTGGAAGAGGAAGAGAGAAGGGTCACCTAATCAAAGTCTATAAGCTTTTAATAGAAATTGATGATGTGGTCAGTGAACAGTTCTTTGAGAGATGTAAGGAGAGAGGAACCCAAGAACTTAATATGAAGTTAATTAATAAACATGTTAAAAAGGATGTAAAGAAGCTCTATACTTTTATAGTATAAGAGTGGTGGATGAATGGAGCAGAATGCCTGGGGATATGATAAATTTAGACTGCATAGATAAATTTATAGTTATATGATTTAGAGAATGATCAAGAGATAGCAGCCCTGTGAGTGTAATACTCCCTCCCTGTACAGTACAAACAGGAAATAAAAAGTTGTGTTTGAAGTTTCTTCACTCTTTTACCTCATGCATAAACACCAAGAATTTCCTGCCTCTTGTGGTCTTCTTTTATTCCATCCCACATCAAGCTTGAACTTGCTTCCTCACTCTCTTTAACTCAATCATACAACTCTCATCTTATCAGAAGTGCATGCCATTCTTTCTTTTATTACTGTTCTGTATTTAGTCAAGGACTTTATCCTTTGAACATTCTTGAACCATTCTACCCCCTTACTCTACAACTCTGATTCACTTCAAGCTAGAATTTGCAGGTCCCTCATATCATACATAACCCCTGTTTCTTCCTTCTCATCCTTGTTACAGCCATACTTATTCATACACCCTTGTCCTGAGCCTTCAAGGAAAAATTCTTGCTTATCTTCAGCTTCTGTTTTCATGATTTGATAATACTAAAGGTTGTGTGTTTTAAGACATGTGTAAGCACAGGTAATTGAAGGTCGATGTGGGTAAAATTAAAATAATGGCATTTGAAAGGAAATAAAATGAAAGTATAGATTTTGAAAAACCCTATACAGTAAGAGAAGAAAGAGTACTAAACTGAGTTGTAGATAAGGGGGCACAGAATTTAAGTATTTGGGAGTTATCTTGGGTAACTTTCAAGATAAGGAGGGAGAATTAAGGGAGAGAACAGTGCAGGATTGAAGAGTAATTGGGTCCCCTAATAGAATAATGAAGGGTAGATGTGTATGGAAGTGAAAAAAAAAAGGATTAAGGGACAGCATAGTCCCCCCGACATTCTCACCAATGCAGCCAGAATGTGGACATACGTGAGTCACAGAGGGCAAGAATCCAGGCTGTGGCAATGAGTTATTTAAGAGGAGGATGTGGTATGACCAGATGGAATGAAGAAAGTAATGAGGGGGGTGTATGAGTGATGTGGTATGGCAAAGAATGCAAAATAAATGAATAGTGGAGTGGCAGAGTGGGTAGTAGGTAGTTGGTGGGCAGTCACTGACCAGGGAGGTATATTACTGGTACTACCAGCCTCGTTACTGAGAGGGTTAGTGACAGCTGCATAACAAACCAGCATATCAGTGGCTGCCAAGTTGCACTCCTCTGACCCATGAAGCCGTCTTTTCTTTCTACCTCACTCATACATTAATTGCTAGTGTTTTTTCCACAAATATACAATCTCTCCTTGTCACACGTAACACCTGACAACACATAACTCCACAACTCATTCTTTGTAAGTAGATCTTCCTTGTGGTGAGCACTATGTGCTGGCCCTGCCTTATGGAAAAATGGTAGGAACAACAGATAGAAGTACATAGGAACATTTAAACAAGAGAATTAGGAAGAAGTACTAAGTTGGTACATTATGTAGAAGTAGTAGGTTAGAACATATGGTAGAAGCCTCTGGAAACACTGCACTAGAGTTGCCCTCTGCTAGTGGCCTGTTCAGGGTGAGGCACTAAAGGATAGCAAGCAGCACTGGAGGCTACCAGTAATAGAGACTCTTTCACTGTGTCCATCCTGTTGAGGCATTTCCCAGAGGGAATGGACATAAGAGACACACATAGATCATAGGTATAGTGGATGAAATGTAATACTTTGAGGTGGTCTGGGCATGTAGAAAGAATGCAAGATTGGGAGTTCAAGGAAGAGAGTATGACAGTATAATTAAAGGGGTTGGTGTGAGAGGAAGACCACCTGGGACATTGGGGAAATAGAAGACCACCTGGGACATTGGGGAAATAGAGTGGAAGAGTACTGAAGGGAGAGAAATGTGGGAAGAATGCATGGAATGGTGTATATGAAGGAGGCATATAAGGACAGAGATAAGTGATGGCTCTTTTGCTATGGCCAACCCCTTGATGGGAGTTCCCGAAGGGAATGGGCATCATAGATATAGATAAATAAATAGATAGATAATACCAAGGTCTTCTGCCCTTGTCAGATGCCTTTTGCGACACACTAGTTAAATGGGCATTATTCTTGTCTCCTCTATCTCAAGGGTAAAGTGCATGCACCTCTTTTTTTTTTATCTTGGTATGGCAAGTGGAGTTTGAGAGTTCAACACATCTATTAACAAAGTTCCTACTCTGTCATTGAGACTACTGTTTCAAAATGGATTTAGGTTCCTCACAAGGGGTTCAGGAAACTAACCCTACAAATTAATGGGAGACTTCTGCAACAGTCATATATTATTAGGATTTACTGTGTACCTTATAATTAATAATATTTTATCTTCCTAACCAGTACTTACTGAATAACAAGGAAGATTAATACATGCCTGAAATTTCAGCATGCCTTCTTTTCAATATGCTTTAGTGAGTATTGGATTCAAGATGCTTTTATATTTCTAATTCCTATGGTCTACAGAAATCTTAAAAAGGAACCCAGTCATGTAGTTAATTCTGAAAGTGGCAGGTATAAAGAATTCTGTAGAACAATTTTTGAATTAGCTTTCATATAGAACAAAATGCCTCTTTTGGTTGTGATATACTTAGTTGACAGTGATACTCAAATTACTAGATGGTTCAGGCAATTATATTTTATCATATACATCACTACATTTCTGTTAAAGAAATGCAAACTAAAGAAACAACTTCAAATTATGTACACAAACTCTCTCTGAGATACAATCCAAATATCATGCAAAGTTTCTTGCAAAAGTTGTTGGGCATTTTTGTAAATGCAATCTTAGATTCTAAATGACTTGAAGCTGCAGTTAGGATTAAATGAAGACAGCTTTCTGATACCATACATGTTATTATTAATTTTTTGTGTTATACAGCTGAGTATTTTTTGTATTAGTTTTTAACAAGTCTACTGCAAAACTCTGCTGTAATAAATGACTAAAATAAATATATAAAATCAGATTCAATATGAATAACAACAAACTTAATTCAACATTATTGAAGGTCATTTTATATGCAGACATTGCCAAATTAGTGTCACCACAGTTTAAGATAAATGTGATTCCAGAACTAGACACATGATACTTTTGGTTCGCTGTTCTTGAAAGTGACATTCAAATAATTTACTACTTCATTGAAGTTTTCACAATACCGAACATCATAGCAGCAATAGTGAAGCCCTGAGCAAGAACTCGGAGTCTCATCATTTTCTGTGATGACTTGGGTTTACCACTGCTGAAACACCATAATCCCCAGCAAAGGGCACATGTTGTCAATCCACAGCCTGTAAAAACACTATTATTAAAACACAAACAGACATTTTTAATGGTTAATAGCAACTACGATGCAAAACTGATATGAATGCACTTGGAAAAGAAATATCTGCTAATCAAAACATCACAACAATTCTGCTTTTTATAATGACAATCCACACCTTTGCATATTTTCAGTAAATCTCTCAGTATGATTTTAATCATTACCATGAAGTGTCAAAAGCAATTTATACTTTTAGCAATGTAGTGATCAACTTGTGTGTCAACAAGGATAAGATACAACTTATCAACTTTACCTAACAGCTTCACATTTATTTTGAAAATTTACAGTACAGTTCTTTTATATACCTTCTTTAACAATCTAATTTTGAAGGGCAGAACCTTATATTTTTAAATTTTACTTTCAGTACATAAGACATTAATATCAACAAAAGATTTGCATTGCACCATGACCGCGAGATCTTACCCTGTGTGCACATACCTGTAAAATACACACACAAAACTGGGACCATCTATGTACCATGAAAATATAATTGCTGAAAAAGCTGTGTACAACAATGCACTGTCATTTGTACATCCTGCTAAACAGAGTCAGGAGGTGCATGCAAAATTGTTTCTATATACTTTGACAGTTAACTACCTTCACAGATTCATGCATTTATGAGCTAATCATAGCATTCTTAACTATACAATGAACAGTCCTGGTTTGGTTTGCTTATCAATTACACAATTACCAATTAAAACACAAATTAAAAATTTATGAAAAAATGCAGACCACCTCAACAAACATAAGGAAAGGGAGAGTACTAAGGCATGAAAAGAGGATGTGTGGATCAGGTGTTTGCTTTGAAGAATGTATGTGAGAAACACTTACAAAAACACATGGATTTCTAAGTGACATTTATGGATCTGGAGAAGGCATATGATCATGCTGATAGAGATGCTTTGTGGAAGGTCTTAAAAATATAAAGTGAGGGAGGTAAGCTGCTAGAAGCAATGAGAAGTTTTTATGAAGGGTGTAAGGTGTGTGTAAGAGCAGGAAGAGAGGAGAATGATTGCTTCCCAGTGAAGGTCGGTCTGTGGCAAGGGTGTGTAATGTCACCATGGTTGTTTAATTTGTTTATGGATGGGGTGGTGAGGGAAGTAAATGCAAGTTTTGGAGAAAAGGGTGAGTATGCAGTCTGTTGGGAATGAGAAGGCCTGGGAGGTGAGTCAGTTATTGTTCGCTGGTGATACAGCACTGGTGGCTGATTCCAGTGAGCACCTCCAGAAGTTGGTGACTAAGTTTGGAAGAGTGTGTGAAAGGAGAAAGTTGAGAGTAAATGTGAATAAAAGCAAGGTTATTAGGTTCAGCAGGGTT
>JAYMFT010218569.1:0-11391 GCA_038088735.1 Panulirus argus | reverse complement strand
ACACACACACACATATATATATATATATATATATATATATATATATATATATATATATATATATACATATATATATATATCGAACATCAGTTTTTTGTGGAAAAAACGAAAGCAAACGCAAGCAACACCTGGCCTCCGCTGCCTCCAACGGCCGACCCCGAACACACAGACACACACACAGGCAGGAAATAGCCCTCAAGAACCTCCCGTGACATCTTATTTCCTCAAACCTCACCGCGTCCTCACTCACAAAAGGACAAAGACAAAAAAAGAAAAAAAAAACGCGAAAAAATATGAGGAACTTTAAAAAAATAATTTTACAAAAAAAAAAAAACGCGAAAAAAATATACGAGTGACTTTAGACAAATAATTTTTGACAAAAATAACGCGAAAAATATATGACTTTAAAAATAATAAAAAAAAACGTGAAAAATATATGAGTGACTTTAAAAAGATAATCCTACAAACCGGGAGCAGTAAATATGAGAGTTTACATTAACGTAACGAGAAAATGTTTGACTCACAACACAATATAAAAAAGTAACCCCCTTTAAAAAGTGTCATATTTAATATCAACAGAAAACTGATTCAAATTACTAAAAATCAGGTTAGAGGTTTTTAAATCACGTAAGAATTTACCAATCTCGCTTCTACGGACTGACCAAACTGAAGTTTCAGCATTAAAAATATAGTTTTTATTCCCAGTCATTTAAAATTGGTCGACTTGTTTGAAGGTAAATTTGGGAGATCAAAAGCAACATGGCGACTATCGGGTCTCACATGACTTGAGTCTCTGAACGAATTCTGGCCAGATTTTTAAAGACGACATTGATTTTTGCCACCGGATTTTTTCATAGACTTTCAAATTTATATTCCTCTCCAACTTCCTATATTTAAATAACCTTATACAGAGAGAAGAAAGACCATTACTATACGTTCCGTATTCTAATGAGTTTCCCATTGTCTTTTTACATATGCAAACGACTAAAAAAAAATTTAGCAAAAAATGCAATTGCATATATCGGTCAGTGAACATCCTTAACTACCCTGACAGTTGTTACGCCCGGACCACGAACAACCAGCCAACCAACTTTCACAACTGTCGACCACGACTGAGCAATAGGAGGTAGTTAACAGACCCTCAAAAATCCTGAGTAAAGTTAGGTACATAAAATTCCAAAAAAAAAAAAAATAAAAATTTTCTCAAAAATTATCAGATTAAATAAGAAATACACGAACCGGAAGAAAACGGAGTGTACATGTAAACTAAAATATCACCAGATTAAATAAAAAAAAAAATGGACGAACCGGAAGAAAATGGGTTGTACGTGTAAGTCAAAATACAACCAGATCAAATAAAAAAATGGACGAAGCGGAAGAAAATGGGTTGTACGTGTAATGTCCCAGCAGAGCCGGCCGGAGGCTGCTCTAGTGACGTAAAAAATGCTTCCAATCGGCTTAACGTCTCCTTGTGAGTGACCAGAGGGACTGGCATGGAGACGGGGCTTATCCCCAGTCCCAGGGATCAAATTCACTCACTGCCACTTTAAATCACATTCAAATACCCGTAACCCAACCTCCACCTCACTATTATTTTCACACACACACAGAGAGTCTATCAATCTATCTATCTATCTATTTACAAACAAAACTTTGGAAAATTGCAAATTCCTCGACTCCTTTTCTACACACAAGCTCTTTCCTCTCGATACCCCAAAACTACAGATTTATTCTACCGACACAAATACAAAATTACTGCTATATTTTCCCTTTTTTTTTTCTCTCTCTCTCTCTCGAGCCAGTTTATCAACCACGAATTACCAGAATCTACAGGAATGAGCTCTTAAATCTAAAGTGACAGACGGTTGTAAAAATCAAAGAGTATGTGATGCATAAAAAAAATTTGTCATCGAGCGGAACGACGAAGCGTAAGCCAAGGCCACAGCCCGGACGCGCCATGGCTGACACCTTCAAGCCGCTATTTTTTTTTTAAAAACAAATCTTCCGGGGCTAAATCCAGACAACGAGGCGTAGCGCTACGTGTATATAATATATCCATGCAATTTCTCATAATATTTTTGACAATACTCCACAGGTCCTGGCGAGGAGGGGGGAGGAGGAGGAGGGGGGAACAAAGGGGGAAAGGGAGGGAAGAGAGACGAGTTGAGGTGGGGGAACAAGGGGGGGGGGGAAGGGAGGGAAGAGAGACGAGGCGGGCGTGAGGTGTGCGGGAACCAAGGCAACGGGCGGCCCATGGCGGAAATACCTGTAGAGGAGGCGGCGGCCGCCCCTCCTCCTCCTCCACACCCACACACTCTCCCCGCCCCAACCGCCCCGCTCTCACACGCATTCTCCACGCCACACACGCACCTTAAACCACTCCAAATAAACATCTGGCCGTTCCTAATACATATATTATATAACCCCGAGCGCAGAATGATTGAAATAAATATGTGAAAAGCCGGCGCCATTTCTGGAGCAGTTGTCTCCATGGAGACGAGACGGGAGACAAATGGCTTCCCGCTGGACTACCTCAACTGCAAGATGCTGCTCTCGCTGGCGGCCTGGGCTACCGTCTTACGCGCTCCCGCAGCCTCCTCCCGCCAGCATACATTTTTTTTTTTTTTTAGAAATTTCTTGGCTATAAATCTGCTTTATATTAGGCTTTGCCTCGCTACCGCTTTACGCGCCAGCCCGACGCGTTTACTCGTTCCCTTCCGACTTGTTGTTACTCACCGACTGCTAACTCGTTACTCAACTGTAAAAATGATGATTAACGAGTAAATATAGTTAAATCTGAGCGTGAGGAGCGAAACTATATAGTCTTGGAGTTATTAATATGGCGGTTGGTTGCAACTGCCATCCATAATGGTCAAGTTCCCGCGCTACGCCACCAGCCAATCGCCGCCCTTCCCGGCAACGCGTCTCCGCCAATCACGCCGCCCCGTCGATGCCACTCCGATACACAGGTGCAATTCTCGAATTTTCATAATTTAGCGTTCCACGACTTGGGCGTTCCCTGCGTGAAATACGTACCTAAACGTGTCTCGTGCCCGTTCGAAACGAATGGCCATTACGGCCACAATGAGTGATACACAGTGACGGCATGAGGGGGGAACAAATGAGGCACGAACAATGAGAGCCGGGGACGGGGCTTTGAGGGGGGGACCTGCAGGTGACCGAAGAGATGCGTCATTGAGCGAAAGTGTACGGGTTAATGGCCGGCCGCCAGGGGTCACCACCACCTCCACAAGGCCCCCTCCCCCCCGGGGGAGGAGTACTACTGACGCTACCTTCACGCACGCACACACAAACCTTTTTTTTCTTTTCCTAGGAATATCGTAGACTAGGGAAGACTGGCACGCTATAGTGACTCACACAGCTAACCTCTAAACACGCTATAAGGATTATGCCACTATAACACACACATATATACGTGTCCAAGCCTTATGTAAATTCATCTTTATATACACTCACGTTAAATATATATATATAACCGCATCGACAGATTAAAGGGACATGGAACTATATCAAGCACTCGTTCATAAGCATTTTCAGCTGTTTGGAGTTACACTGCAATACAAAACTGCAGCTTTGGTAAGACGAGACCCCCGGCCGAGTGTAGAATGAATAAATCAATCTAAATTTACGAAAATAAAGGTGTTTATATGGCCTTGAACTGTCACGTTCCTTACCCCTCCAGACGATATCTCAACCTGAAACAAACCCAATACATATATCCCACCCTATCCTATACACACACACACACACCGTTAACAGTAACTGCCACAACACAACAGCTGTTAATTACAACGGCAAACGGCAGACGGGGCCCCAGACGGCCCGAGTGACCGTCGCCAACACAATGGGTGCACCACAGTAACTCGGGCAGTCCACCACATCTAACCACACCACAACACGCGCCCGACCACCTCTCACAGCCAAGCCCCCTCCCCTCCCCCCCAACCATACAGTTCCCCCCCCCCTCTCCCCAGATTAAGTGGGTGGCTGCATGCTAGCACATTATACCACAACCCCCACCAACCAAACCCTCCCCCCCCCCCATCAAGCCACGATCTCTCCCCCTAATACCCACACCAACAAATGACTTTCTCAAGAGTGCCCGTAGAGGGGCGCATGTCGGCTCCCGCGTAGCGATACACACTGGGGAACGATCCATAACGGCATGAAACAACCCTCCCCCCCCCCAACACACAAAGGTCGTATGTTAAGACGGGGTACAGCAATTTTGCGTGTTGGACTGACTCTACAGCACTGGTCCGTAAGCGTGCGTGCGTGTGTGTGTGTGTGTGGGGGAGGGGGGTACTAGAACCATCACCACTACAGTATTACCTTACCTTATGATGATTTGGGAGGTCTTCTACCCCCCACAGCTGGGTCTGGGACCTTACGTATACCTTACGATGGTTTGGGAGGTCTTCTTCTACCCCCACGGCTGGGGTCTGGGGACCTTACCTTACCCTACGTATACCTTACGATGGTTCGGGAGGTGGTCTTCTACCCCCCCCCCCCCCCCCACCCACAGCTACTGGAGGCTGTAGCAATTTCACCACATTTAACATGACACCCTAAAACTGTCAGTACTCACGCTTTGCAGACCCGAACAAACAGCTTAATCACTTCACGTACGTACCTGGCGAGCCAAAAAAAATTACGCATTAGAACAAGTTTATAACGAGTATAACAGCAGTTCAAGACGAGTTCCTGTACATAATTGAACACACAGACACACACACACACACACTATACTAACTGACTTGCCATTCCACTCTTAAGTGACCTGTAAGTAGCTACTGTAGCCCTCTACTGACAAGTGCAAACCTAGTACCGGGTACTAACCTAACCTACTGTCTTATCACAAGAACCCATTACCCGGTAATAACCCTGGTCCCTAGTCATAACACCCCAGTACCTGGCAACAACACCCTTACTAGGTACTACCGTAGGCCGACCGGTCGGCCTGGAAGCGCCACCGACCACGTGGTTACGCCGCATGGCGCGTGGCGTCAACGCGCCTGCGACGCAGCTCCGAGGGGGAGGGGGGGCGGCGGCGTAGCGTTTACGCCTCCCCCTCCCCCTCCCCCACCTCAGGCGTCTCCCGTCTCCAGGCCTCCTCGCTGTCAGCGGGTCTGGAACGCGCCAGAGCACGACGGTACGGTCCCTCGATGCACCAGTGGTACGGTCCTTGAGCACGACGGTACGACCCTCTGGTACGACGGTACGGCCCTTGAGCACGACGGTACGACCCTCTGGTACGACGGTACGGCCCTTGAGCACGACGGGACGACCCTCGATGTCATCTTGTGGTACAACGGTACTAACCTGACCTGTACCATAAGGGTGAGGTTAAGGGGTACAGACCATCGTACCTACAGGGCGTACCACGAAGTCTAAGGGTCGTACCGTCAAGACTAAGGGTCGTGCCGTTTTGCTCAGAGGATTATGGGAAGCACAAGTCTGTTCGCCTTACACGCCTGGCTGAACCAAGCTAAACCCACGCCCTACAAAACCAACCTCGTTAAACCAACACAACCCGACATAAACCCCAATAAACCAACACCAGCGCAGGTGAGCTTTACGCACACACACCCCACCCTACCTCAACCAAAATCTTGTAGGTACTCGTCGGTAGGTACGTAGGTAGATAAGAAGATAGGTAGGTGGGTAAGTAGGTAGGTAGGCAGATTGGAAGGCAGGAAGGTAGTCTGGTAGGTAGGTAGATAGGTAGGTAGATTAGTAGGTAAGTAGGTTGGTAGGTAAGTGGGTAGGTAGGTAAGTAGGTAGGAAGGTATGTAGTTAGGTAGGTAAGTAGGTAGGTAGGCAGGTAGGTAGTTCAGTAAGTAGGTAGGTAGGTAGGAAGGAAGGTAGTCTAGTAGGTAGGAAGGTAAGTAGGTAGGAAGGCAGGTAGGTAGGTAGACAGGTATGCAGGCAGGTAGGTAGTTAAGTAAGTAGGCAGTTAAGTAGGTAGGCAGTTAAGTAGGTAGGTAGTTAAGTAGGTAGGTAGGTAGGTAGGTAGGTAGGTAGGTAGGTAAGTAAGTAGGTATGAAGGTAGGTAGGTACCACCATCTAAAACAAGCCCTCCCTAACCTATAACTACTACACCCCCGCCCCCCTAAATGCGCCTCTACAACACTACTTCCTCTACAATACCCACGCAACACCTACCCCCCCCTCCCTCTTCTACAACACACACACACACACACACACACCGCTACAGAGGGATCAATACAGACTGGCCAAGTGTGTGCGTGTGTGTGTGTGTGTCTGTGTACCATATAACCCTCACAACGACCACTCTCAACGTCAGCCGAGGCGGCTACAGTCACCAATCACGACGCCCCCCACCACCACCACCACCACACATTCCCTCAGTACGACCCTACTCATCATACCCCCACACCGGCAGACTACATTTATCTACACCCTTAATGGTACGACCCCCTGTGAGCACGACGGTACGACCCCTTGAGAGCAAGACGGTACGACCCCCTTGAGAGCACGACGGTACGACCCCCTCGAGCACGACGGTACGACCCCTGAGCACCACAGTACGACACTTAGTTATGACGGCCTGGCCTACGACCTGACCCTTTGAGGTCGGGTCGTTCTGAGGACAAGCCACCATATCCAGGGGTCGTCCCGTCGCGCTCAAGGGGTCGTTCCACCTTGCTCAACGGTTTCGTACGGTCCCTTTCTCTTTCCACTCCCTCTCTCCACACAGGACAAAATCCCTACCCACACCACAATGATCCACCCACAACACAAACCCCTCCACCCACCCCACAAAGCCCCACACTAACCATGATCCACCCACTCCACAACACTCATCCACTCTACGAAGTCCACTACAACCGTTAGTCATCCACGTCTTCCACTTTGGGACGGCCAAAATAATAATACAATCTATCGGTACCTGAGTACAACTCCTCACAACAGCATGAGTGATTGTAATAACCACAACGAATAATTCAGCCAAGTCCTCACTAATCTCACACTTTTCAAAATCCGTAATCTCAGAAAGGATGATCAGCAAGGGCATTCCTTGGGCAGGGCAGAGCGAAAGAATCATAAATCTTTTTTCAATATCTTTAATCAAATATCAGTTTTAAAAGAGCTACAATTATCTTTTACCTTCGTCTCTCTCTCTCTCTCTATCTATCTTTTATCTATCCATCTCTCTCTCTCTCTCTCTTAGGCCATTTTACTGCCTCTCTCCAAACACCGTCTTTACGAGACCTCGCGTCATTCTGCCGACCCCGAAGCACCAGGACCAGGGTTCGTATCCAACTCATCAGGTTCCCTGTCAAGCAGACCACAGTCAAAACGAAGAAGAGATACACAAAAAAATATTAGTTGACAATCTAGCCAGGCCAAGCCTAGCCAAGCCAGGTGGCTGGACAGACAGACTGACAGACAGACAGACAGACAGACACTGCAAACCACTATGGTGCAATTTCCAACGCCGTGAAAACCCGCAAGTCAAATTCCTGGGCTCTCCACTTCCTCTCGCCGTGGAAGAGGGGGTCGGTAGGGGTGGGGGTATGTTATTCCACCTCCACTCCACTGCCCCCCAGGTGTGTGTGTGTGTGGGGGGGGGGAAGGGAGGAGGGAGGGGGAATGTCCTCCACTGCCCCTGCGGTGGGGGTGGGGGTTCCGTGGGTGGGTGGGTTGGGGGGTTGCACCACGGACAATTCCTCGCACCAGGGCGTCTGTCTGGGGCCCACAGTGGCCGCCCAGACATGAAATAGTTCCGGATGACGGGCAAGCAGACAGTCGAACAAACGCAGCCACGGACAGTTCACCCGCTACACACACGGACAGTTCAATCGAAACACACGGACAGTCAACCCAATAATACGAAACGGACATTTTGCGCTGAAACAGCAACCTACATCAACCCTCAGCTTCCAAACGCTCACTTAATACGACCAACACGACAAAATACTATTTTCTGACCGCAGAAACCTAAAAACAATAAAAAAAAATCTCCCTCCAAGCCTCTACCTATGACTCTCCCGGAGCACCTGAATAATAATACTGGCAAATACAACTGGGTTAAGTGAGGTATATAATAATGAGATGTCTATACACTCTAAAAACTCCTTTATAATTACTCTCCTAATGTAACCTAATGTCGCACTGTTATCAGTCCAGGGTTCAGGTCGTTTATTTAAATGTCGTCCATGCAAATGCGGTCACCAAGTGGGTAGTTGTTTACTCGTTCGTCAAAGTCGCCCGTGAGTGGACAAGTGACGCCACCCACGTCGTTCACAATTCAGGGGCATTCCAGCGTATTTATCAAGGTCTCCCAAGACCTACTGGGATAAACAAGATTTCCTTTTTCCCCAGGAGAGCCTCTACCACCTGAAGACTACATCAATTCGCTGGCGTGACGTCGGTACACAGCGAGGCGGTGAAATAATTTTTTTCCTAGGAGAGCCTCGACCACTTGAAGACTACATACATTCGCTGGCGTGACGTCGGGACACAGCGAGGCGATGAAATAATTTTTTTTTCCTAGGAGAGCCTCGACCACTCGAAGACTACATACATTCACTAGCGTGACGTCGGGACACAACGAGGTATACGTGGTAGCGCCTTCGCCCCTCCTCCAAACCAGCTGCTGCTACAATGGCCAACGTCCCTCTCAAGGACATCCAGGACCAACCACACCGGTATCTCGCCTCCACCAGAGGCCGTAATTCGCGCCAATTAAGTCAGGAGTTCGAGGGGCAGCGCAAGGACGACCCCTCGTTCTGGACAGAGGGACCAACCCGGCCAATTTACGACACCGCGATCGTCCTTCGAGCACTCCTCCGTCTCCCATCGGCGGCGGGGGGGGGGGGGGGGGCCCCCATTCCGCAGGACCAGACGCAGTTCTCAACACCTTTTCTCCTTCCTCCTCGTCCTCCTCCTCCGTCTATTTCTCAGCCTGACGCCACCTAGACTACGACCGTCTCTAGGCACCTCACCTCCAACTACAACACGAGGCAGGAGCCCCCCCTGGGAGGAGGAGCCCCAAGAGGAGCCTGGAGCCTCCAGCGATGGCTGCTTGAGGTAGCTTAAATAACCATCTGGAGACGAGCGACGTCAAATCAATATAGATGAAGCGGGCGGTCAGGACTTCCCCTCCCAAGGCTCCGTGGCAGGACAGGCCAATCTCTCCTCCTCCTACATCCTCTCACTACACACAGACACACACTGCTAACCACCCTAGTCAATCTCCTACCCCCATCTTCACTACACACATACACCGATAACCAACGCAGACAAGCCATCAATCTTTCCACCATACACACACTAATGCCTACTTTACGCCCACGTCACGCAAAAAACAGGGAGGACTAAGATAATCTATACTTAATAATAACCTAACCTGATACTGAATGACACATATGTATATTCACAGGCACAGACCTGACGTAACATACCCAGAGTATATTGAAGAAACGTCCGAAATCAAAGGCTTACAAAAACGACTCCTTGAAACACTCGTCAAATTATTGTAATTACAGACGAACTTGTAGACCAGAAGAAATGCATTTTTTTTTAACAATTCACCTTGATCTTAGACACAGTGTTCCTTCAGCACATTATAATGGTCTGGAAGGTCTTCTACCCCCCTCACAGCTGGGTCTGACACCTTACGTATACCTTACGATGGTTTGGGAGGTCTTCTGTCCCTCCCACAGCTGGGTCTGGGACCTTACCTCACCTGACGTATACCTTACGATGGTTCGGGTGGTCTTGTACCCCCCACAGCTGGGGTCTGGGACCTTACCTCACCTTACGTATACCTTACGATGGTTTGGGTGGTCTTCTGTCCCTCCCACAGCTGGGGTCTGGGACCTTACCTCACCTTACGTATACCTTACGATGGTTCGGGTGGTCTTCTACCCCCCACAGCTGGGGTCTGGGACCTTACCTCACCTGACGTATACCTTACGATGGTTCGGGTGGTCTTCTGTACAACCATCGCAATCCTGGGATGTCTGGCAAAGTCGACGAGACCTCGTAACTTGTATAAATTAAGGACAAATACCTTTCTACTTGGCGAGACACAAAGGCGACCATGTTGTTTACGTACACGCTTGCCATCATCCCATCTTCCACACACACACACACACACACACACATATAGGTTGCAGGGGTTACGACCCCGATGTCGGAGTGGCGCAAATCGTGCGACCCTCTACCACAGTGTGGTAGTGGTACTGCGGTCGGTCGGCTGGTTGGCAACGCGTGGTGTGAAATGACGTTGTCTCGTTCGTCATTATGCAATGCGCGAACCGATGTGTTTATGTGTGTGTGTGTGTGTGTGTGTGTTTGTGTGGGTGGGTGGGTGGGTGGGGGGCAGGGGGGGGGCTAGATATAAATCAATGGACGATGACCTTGGAACTGCCACGTAATTCTAATTGGGGACACGTGGGGGGGGAGGGGGGGAAGCCAGTAGGGGGGGTTGGGGGTCGGTGAGGGAGGGGGTTGGGTTGGGTTGGGTTGGGTTGTCACGTGACCATTCGCCTAGGGAGGGTCGGCTGACGGACCAATCAACGTCCTGTTTATTTTGCAGGTCGTGACGACACCAGCACCCCCCCCCCTCTCCCTTACCCTCCCCACAACCACTGAACCTGTGACCTTTGACCTCCATCACCGGGTGCCTCGGGGGGGTGAGGGACAGGGAGGGGGGGGAAGGCTTTACTTAAGGTCTGGGGAACGTTATAGACGTAAAGACAGAACCGTCTATGACGCAACTCCAATCGTTTTTAAGACGCTCCTCCAATCACGTCTGATCAATTCAATGACGTATTTCCAATCCTCTCAGGACGCGCTTCCAATCATATGACGCATTCTAAGACGAATCTTTACAGTCATTTTACGACGTATGTCCAATCATTTCATGACGCGTCCCTAATCACTCTCAGACGTGCATCTAATCACTTTAAGACGCGTCCATTCGTTCTCCAATCACTTTGCGACGCGTCTCCAGTCATTTCATGATACGTAAAAAAAAAAAAAAGACAGAAAAAGCCTTCTGTCCGTATCTCCCCGTCTATCCGCCATCTTAGTTGGCCTGTCTCCCAATCTATATAGATTTGAAATTTGTGAGATACCGTCCATCACATGGTCTGGTCACAGACCATCAGGTCTCCTGTCATCTGTCCTTCCCCACACAATCACTTACCAGTAAACATGGCGCCACCCAGCGACGGAGAGAGAGAGAGAGAGAGAGAGAGAGAGAGAGAGGGCGCCCCTCTGCCATTTTCCTCCTCGTGCTGGGGCGGTCCCTATCACACCGGAAGCGGCACAAGGAATGAGAGAGGCCATTTTCCAATCTTCCGCCAAACTTCTCACGGAAGGGAGGGGGGGAGG
>JAYMFT010218558.1:0-10000 GCA_038088735.1 Panulirus argus | reverse complement strand
TAGGAAAATAACCTTTGAAAAGAAATGAGTTATCTCCACTAAGGACATTTTGTTTATTACATTTCCAAATTGTTATGATCTGATTATTATTCTAAGACCCCTTTTCATGAGGCTCCTGCAATTCCAAGGCTTCGCTATATATTCAGTAGCAGGGAAGTAGATGGTCTCCTTTGGAATGAGAAGATGTTACGACCAGATTGTATTCCTCTTGGTGCATTAAAGACGATCCAACCTCGTCGAAGGCGACCCGCTCTCCATGTGTTCCCAGGGGGATACAATGTTATCCTATTGTTGACTCAAGCAACGCGGTTCTTCTGGTTTTGTAAGATGCAGACTCCCTACGCTTATAGCTACACTAGAGAGAGTTCTTTAACTCTCTACTGCACTCCTATTGTGACTGTACCTTAGAGAGCTCCTTCACTTGCTTTATAAAGAGCCCCTACACTCCGTTGCTGCTCTGTAGAGGGCTCAGTTACTGATTCCTGTAAGATACAGAACATTATCTTCTGTATCTGTATTACATAGGTCTATGGCTGCTTCACTTTAGGAAAAGTTATCATTTTCCTCCTAATATACTGAACTTGTTATTTGTTTCAAGGCGATACGGGACTCTTGTACTTCATCCTGGAAAGAATCTGTTCCCAGATATTCTTAACAACATTCAGAGTCCCTGCTTCTGAAACATACAGCCCCACCACTGTCTAGGAGGTACAGATCACACACAGTTATTTCTTCGGTAATAAAGGTGGCGCTTTGCTCTGTCCTGCATGGTGTGGAGCTCACCTAATCGTTCCGTTCGGATCAGAGTCTTTATTTGTAGTTGCGCGATGAAATGGGTCCTCATTAATGGAACTTCAACATCCCGAACGTATCCTGAACGCCACTTCAGCTGCAATTATGTTGTTGATCTTGTAAGAGTAAGATGGGCAACTCACCTCTTATATATATATATATATATTTGAGAGATTATTTGGATCCCTTCTGTTAATATATGTCTGGAATATGGAAATCCTCTTACTTCTCCCTCAGCAAGAGTTATTGCTCTCCCAGTTGTTTCTGGAAGATATTGAATTCCTGCACTGGTGTGGTGTGGTGTGGGACACCAGACCTGTGCCCGTCAGGTCTGGGCGGGAGCTGTAGTGTCTCCTGTCAGATCTGGAGGGAACTGGAAGGTCTGAGGGGAGCTTGTGGGTCTGGAAGGAGCTGGAAGGTTTAAGGTGGAGCTGGAGGTCTCTGAAGGGAGTAGGAGAGCATGGGAGGTTTCGATGGAACGGGAGGGTCCGAAGAACGCTGGAAGGAGTTGGAGGGAGCTGGATGGCGTGGAGGGAACTGGAGATCACAACAGGCTGGAGGATATTGAGGGAGCTGTGAGGCCTGGAAGGAGTTTGAGGATCTTGAGTGTCTGGAGAAAGAGAGTCAGGGAACCGTGCTTGCTGCAAGGGATCCCCCCTGGCCTGGCGTCGCAGGTGGCGGACGGGGAACAAAAGGCTGGCATAACTGACTCGCCGAGTTGCACTTCTGGGGTACTCCGCTGCCAGCGCCGCTCACGCCAGACAACGACGCATTTGCATGTCTGGCTGTGGTAGGAGGAGGAGGAGAGGATGAGACGAAGGAGAAGAGGCGAGTTTCAGTCAGAGGGAAGAGGAGACTGAGGAGACCACATAAGAAAAAAAGACAGATGACAGAAGTCCTGCGAAATTATGTCAAGCCATATCTTCTGGAGGACGCGGTCCTAAATTTCTAACCTACATAAATGGACCCAAGAATACAAAGGAGAAGACACCTCTCCACCCACCACTCCCTCAGGCACATTATCTGGCTGGGTATTATCTCTTGTGACGAAGTTGTGTTGTTCTGTGGGTACTGGATTATATTATATTGCATGGGGTCCATATTATATAACAAGTACGTGTCCGTGGGGTTGACCGCGAGAACTAGGAGGGTATGCAGTCAGTGGCGTGATGGTTGGAAGGAGACCTCAAGCCAATCACATCTCGACAGTGACGTCAGCATCTCATTTACATATTTCTTGCTCTCAGCCAATCGGAACTGAGTGGAGTGATGGTTGGTAGGGGACCTCTTGCCAATCACAGTCGAGATGGGGGAGCTCTCCGTCCGGGTGACGTCAGCATCTCATTTGAATATCTCTTTCTCTCAGCCAGTCAAAAATGGCCCCGTGTAGTTACCATCTGCTGAATACCCCGAGAGGTGCTGTGGGAGTTGATTCCTTCAGCTGGCAGCACCAAGATAGGTAGTGTAATTTTCTCTTGCCCATAGTTTATATATTTGTAGCCACTGTACGGCATTGCATTTATTTGATGTGATCTTTGGTTGTATATATTTCGACCGTTTGTAAAGTGTGCCAACAATTATAAGTCATTATTATCATTATTATGTATGTAGAGGAAGAGATTTCTTGGTTTGAAAACATATCTGGATTGTGGTAACGTAACTTTTTGTGCTCTGTAAATAATTCATTTCTATTATTTGTTTCTTTTAATGTAAATAGTTTTTAGTCCCTGTGTTTAATTTCATCCCTTAACTTTAAAGGAACGTTATTCGTGTGCGTAACATTCTGTAGCATAGACAGTATACTGACATGGAAATTTTATGGGAATGCATTAACGAGATGGTCTTGTTCAGGGCGTTCAGTTGCCCCCGCGCCGTCAGTAAGTAACCGTACTACCGTGTTGACCACCGGACTCCAGGGGCGCCCCAAGGAACACTTGCTGTTCTCGGTTCTGTGCGACAGTGATAAGAGATTTCGAGATTTTATAACAGAAGAAAAATATGGTAAGATTCTTTAATTGTGTCTTTAGGAGTGAGTGGAAATTACAGGAACAAAGGAGGAACAGCAATAAATGAAAACAGATTTAGAAACAATTTGCAGATGGACGGATGAGGACATAATATAGGAAAGTAAGAACTGAAGCATATAATTCATGGGACAGTTAAACAACACATCAGCGTTACCTTACGAAAGCCCAGGACAAGATAGCGACAGAAAACGAGGTAAACGCCAGAGAAAACGGAAGCTAAGTCCCAGATCAGGGAGTCAAATGGGACGGGGGGAGCTGAATTCAGAGAAGACGCTGTTTGAAATAATTGCTTATCGAACCAAACAAACGAGTGGGTGGATAAAGAGAATTTTCCCAACGAGAAGAGGGAAGTTGATGGTTTGAAGTGTTCCGCGTGTGTACATGAGAAGAAGTCGGAATTGAATGTCTCCTGTGTTGCATAGTCCCCGTTCACCAAAACGCAAATTTAGTAGCCAAGACTGCAGAAAAAAAAACTGAAACTGCACAGGCAAATTGTGGGAGAAATGGAGGTCTTGAACCATCACTGGAGGCTGGCGGAACTCGACCTTGATATAGCCTTGAGCCATCACTGGAGGCTGGCGGAACTCGACCTTGATATAGCCTTAAAAGAAAAAGAAAGAGGAGGAGGATAGATGCATGACAGCCTCTGTCTGCTTGGAGGCAAAATTAAGGTCATAAAGAACAATCTACTTGGCTTAAAAGCGTCTCATTAAGGAAGAAGCGAGGTAATTAAGTCTCCAGTAATCTGGCGGAGTGTACGATAGGGAAAAAAGAATAAAAAATCGTGTGCAGAAAATGTGCGAGAGCCCGTGGTTTAGCGGTTAGCGTTCCTGACCGTGTGACGCATTCGCGGTCCGCCCACCCGCCTCGAGTCGAGCATGGCATGGGTTCGAATCCTCTGGTGTGCTGCGGCAGTCGGTCCACAGTCAACCCAGCTGTTCATCCTTGGGAGTGGTCGATGAAATGGGTACCTGGCTCAGACTAGGATTTTCACTTTTCCAAAAGAAAGAACAGAGAAGGGGGCCAAGTGAGGATATTTCCTCTAAGGCTCAATCCTCTGTTCTTAACGCTACCTCGCTAATGTGGGAAACGGCGAATATGTATGAAAAAAAAAAAGTGTATGAATATATATATATGTAAATCCACGGATTATTTCAGCCAAGTCTGATGTTGGCTAAGAATCCTGCCTTGCCCTGCAGCGCCCCGTGATACAAGAACTTCGCCAAGGAAAATGCACACGTTCAAAATTCCTATTTAAAACACATCTTTTTAATTTCTTGCATTTTGTGTAGACTATTGTTAGGTCATAAGATCTTGTGATACAGGTTAGGTTATGTTAGGCTAGGTGAAGTCAGGTCATATCAGGTTACTTGAGACACGGCTCTCTCACGCTGGACTAAGTTAGATGAGGCTGTGTTGAAAACCAGGTCATGTTACGCTGAGAAACGACTCTATTATGCTAGGTTAGAGTAAAAGAAGCTGTGTTAGAAATCAGGTCAGGTTGGGTTAGGTGGTACACACAACTCTGTTAAGCTAGATTTAAGTGTAGCTATGTTAAAGTCAGGTTAGAGTAAACAGATACGTTAAAAATCAAATTAGGATAAATCAGGGTAAGTAAACATGTTAGAACTAAGGTTAGGATGAATGTGGCTATATTAGCCAACGTCAGGTTAAGTTAGGTTAGCTTACGTCATGTTAGATTTAGCACCAAGGATTTGAGTCATTAACCAGTGTAATATGATCCTATTTCAATCAATTCTTTCTCAGTGTTCTCTTCCTCTGTCCCACTCTGATCTCGAGCTGGCGTCTGGACCGAAGAATTGTGCCGCTTTTCTGTAATTGATAGAATTAGTAAGTGCCGATCTAGATAAATCTGTAGCCAACCGATACTGTGCTGAATAGGTTTCGATGAAGATTCTAGCACCTAAGGAGCCGATCGCGTAACTCTCTACGTGACCGATTACGGGTTTGGAACCCTAATACCTAGAATACTGGTCGTACGTCTTTGTTGATGAGTTGTGAGATGTTGAACTCACAATCATCATCATCATCAAATCATCATCATCACCATCATCATTATCATTATCATCATTACGAGAATGACAATCACACGAAGGAATCTACCAATACTCAGACCAGCAAACATAAGAAATACAAAGACAACACAAAAAAAGTGACAAATAAGCATACAAACAAACACAGAAAAGTGGAAGATATCCCGTGAGTCTAGTTCATGAGACCTTAATCCACTGAACATAAGGGTACGCCCCGCCCTTTGGGCATGATGGACTGACCTTTGACCACACGCAAGGCTCGTGCCGTCTTGCTCGAGGCACTCACATACCCACTTCCGTGCACGCGTAAAGGTCTCGCTGCATCCGAAAGCCAATACTTTTACATAATGCATTCCCCCATCGACTGAAATCCTGTGGGAAATCCCATACTGAAGCATGTGAACGATGCACACGAACCTGATTGGTCAAAACATCGATAAGTCTCGACGGTCCAGAGAGGGGTCGTCGTCTCATTCTCAGCCGTCCGAACCGCCCGGCACATTCCTCAACATATCGGACGGGCAGAAGAACCCTGAGTTCGAAGCTCCGAATACGGAAGGGTTCATTGACGCTCGGAGCAGTGTCTCGAAACCCCCAACCCGCCCCCCCCCCCAGTAAACATGACCTTTGGCATTTGAAACACTAGTCCTGACGTCAGGAGAATGATTAGCTGTCAACCTGTGACATCACAGTGAACCGTGATGTCATTACCCGGAATGCCACACACACACCCCCCCCTCCCTCCAGGACTGGCTGAATAAAGATAATATAACATTCCTTTATTTTTTTTCTTTGTTCAGCACAGCTTTCTTTATCTATCTTTCTGTTTCTTTAAAGTTATTCGTAATGTGACGTGACGGTAGTTCTTTTGCCGTGAATTATCATTATCAGAGAGTAAGTAACGACAGTGGTGAATAAAAGACAGCAGAAGGGAAAGGTAATAAATATGGAATGAGAGAGAGGAATATACAGACGGCACGAGGACGGCAAGAAAAATAAAAAAAATCTATAAAATATACGTGAACACTGAAAACTACTTTCATATGGATTCACATAAACTCAAAACCAAATTCTAAAGAAAATTCATTCTGACAAAATTTGGATCAGTTTCAAAATCTTTTAAATTTCTTTTTAAGTTGTAGAAGTGTGCCTTAAGAAATTTTTTTTTTACCAGATGATCGATGAGACTTGAAGATCTTTTTTAGCCCTGTGGATAAAATTCTATCGATGATATAAGCAACCGAACGTCTATGTGTAAACATCTCCTAATGAGGCTTAAATGTCTTGAAGACACAGACGGACAAACAGACACACCCCAAGAATGTCCGTGAGCTACAAATTCCTCGTGAGATAAAAGGAAAAAAAAAATAATCCATATTCGTCATGCATGAAGAGAGAAAATGTGTCTTCGTGGGTAACTGTTATGCAAAGACTCATTACTCATCATTTAACTCATTTACACTTTGTAAACAGCAGCAGGGACAGAGAGAGAGAGACACGGATTAATTAAACCAAATATACTAACACTTCCAGGGAGGGAATTCAGGCGAACGACGAGAGTAAATCCCTTGAGTAATGTGGCACGACCTATGAGCGCGACACTCCTAGCCTTGAGCGCGACACCCCGAGCCTTGAGCACGACAGGATGCGCCTTCGGTCAAGTGTCCTTGACCCTTGTGCTTAGCCTTTGAGGGGTCAGTTCAAAGGAATGACGGATAGCGTTTCCCAAGGGTTTGGCAACATCGCGGTCAGTCGCGCCGTTGTCGAAGTTTAAGGGTCGTACCGCCATGCCCAAGGGTCGCACCGTCGTTGCCCAAGGGTCGCACCGCCATGCCCAAGGGTCGTACCGCCATGCCCAAGGGTCGCACCGCCATGCCCAAGGGTCGTACCGCCATGCCCAAGGGTCGCACCGCCATACCCAAGGGTCGCACCGCCATGCCCAAGGGTCGTAACGCCATGCCCAAGGGTCGTACCGCCCTGCTCAAGGCTTATTGGTGAAAAAAAAGAGAGAAAAAAAAGTAACTGAACAACCCCTAACATTGCAACAGACGGGAGAAAAGATGTCTGGAGCTGCCACAACGGAAGAGTATTTATTGCTGGCCCGACACACATACACTCCACCTCCTTCGGCACCCTCAAGGTCCCCTCTCAGTCCCAGCGACTCTCGCCTGTCCTGGCATTTCTTCGGGCGCACATGACAAGCCACATAACGCCATCAGCTGTGAGGTGACATGCTCGTAAATAAGTCCACCGGGTTGCGATTCTGAAGTGACTGAAGTACGATGGTACATTTCAGCAGTCTTCCCAAAGCCTTTGAGAAACATGTCTGAAAGGCGTGGGGAGTATTTTATGCACAGAGTCACGTTAATCACCGGTGAGCAAATGTAATCTCTGAGCACCCATTGTAATTCCTACCTGCTCAGATACCCCTGTGACAAGTGCTGTATCTCGAAGAATCGTACGCCACCAGAAAAAGGGTAATTCAACAATGAATTGGATTTACAGGAAATGGTATTGAGACGGAAGACATAAAGTAATGTAAGTAACATTCAACTTACCAGGAAGGAAGAGGATTAGTTGAACTAGTCGAAGGACCAGGTCTCTCACTGCTAACATCATCATGGTGTTCTAAAGCTTTCTAATTAAAATTTTTTCTTTGACAAGGCACGACACCGGTAAACCTCGGCGGTTTAACAGTCACACTGCACGATATAAACTACCTTACTAACATGTAAACTGTTTACATGCGAGTCACTACATGGGCAAACCCTCCAGGAAGGAACGCTCCATGTTGAACTGGACGAGTATATACAACTGCCGTCCATTATTTCAAAATAATTTCCCCATAATCTACCATCGTCACACTACGAGGATCATCAGCTGAGTATCTCTCTAAAAGATCTCAACACATGCAGCTGTCATGTGAGACTTCGAGGCTCTGCGTGCCAGGGGAAGCCTCGAAGTCGCGGCATGACATGAGTGACAGGGAGAGGCCGCGGCGTGAACTCCTTCGCGCACAACGTCCGAAGACAAACTGACTCTCAGCTTCCCTCGTCCACCGGCCTCTACCGGCCGCCGTGACCAAATGCCTGCGCCAGTTCCACAAACCACCGCTCGCATCCATATTATTTCGGAGCTCGTGCGCGCATCGTGGGGAATTTTTAAAGGCCTTCAGGTCCCTCCTCTCCCCCGGTGTGTGGGCGTCTTTGTCATTGTGGGATATTCCAGCGAACAGATTCTGGCTATTCTGAACTGGGCGAGGGGAACACCGAGCCCCCGACAGAGGAATTAAAACGGTCATAACCAAGTCCCACTCTACGCCTTTCGCTGGGCTTAGATGATTGGTGGAGGGGAATTGAGACGACCCCTTGACTGGCCAATCACCAGCCGAGGGCAGGCGAGAATTAACACGGCTCCGGGTGTCGAACATCATTTCGAACCGTTTCATTCACAGTTCGAGACACACGCATCTCTTGAAGAGACTTGGGAGTAATCTTTCGACGTTAGTGAATCAACAACATGTCTACCTACTCTTGGACGTTCGCGTGGCAATATCCAGCAATTTCATGAAATATGTTTGACCTTTACGTTAAAAAGAGCTCAAGCCCTGTGACCAACAGGGAACCAATAACCATTAAACCCAACGCCGTACATAGTTAACTAAGGTTCCAATTAACAATTCATCTCGAGCCTTCATTCACATTGACGTAGCTTCCACACACACACACACACACATTACAATCGTGTACATGCAAAGTCCTCGAGGTTAATATTAGAATCATTCTTTCTTAACTCTGAGAACGAATCCGTTCATGATAATTTTTATGACAAAATGAAGAAAGACAACTTAAAAAGAGGAGAAAAGCGAAGCAAAAGCCCTTCAATAAAGATAGCGTAACTCGTTTCATTTTGCATATAAAATTCAATTACCTTACCTGGCTGGTACGCAGTCGAAACATTTTAGAATGAAAAAAAGAATCAATTTTGTCTCCAATTTTTTTTTTTTCTGTGAAATTAAGCAACACTCATGGGGATAAGTTTTTCAGGTCGGGTATTTACGTATATTGTTGGATTCGCTGGCTATCACCAATTAAAGGTCATTAGCACACCATACTCACACATACATACTCAACACAAAGAATTAACGTATTCAGGCTGACGAATATCTGCTCGTCAACAAATAGTCTTTGATTCAACGATCATAAAGTCGCGCTGTGTTTTTATTTTCGCGCTGCTGATAAACAAACATTTCACCCTTCATTCCATGCCAGTCATTTTGTGCAGGTAATCGAGTGTTAATCAGCACAATTCAACGCAGTAAATCGGAAAGTAATATTTCATGAGAGGAGAACACCTCGCTATTGCCCACACTTTAACTCCCTCAGACTGGGAGAATGGTCCTCACGTATGTTGGCGTAACTTCCTTCTGGTCAGGTCAAAGGTCACACATCAAGCACAAAGTTCATTGCCGCGTATTCATACTCACAGGTCGTATTACTGTGCTGGGATTGATATTAACCTCCATTCCAAACATCTCATTCCCCCTGAAGTTTGCCGGCACACTCTCTCGCCACAGCTCTCGTTTGCCCTCTTTTTCAGCCCCTGTACCTTCCTCTTTACCTATCACCACTTTCTCCTGTACATCCCCCAGTCACTTCCACTCCATCCCTATATATTAACGCCCAAACGCCTCTCTTCTCTTCTTTCGCCAGCAATTTAACATCCTCATCCCACCACTCACTACCCTTTCTGATCTACTCACCTCCCACCTTCCGGATGCCACGCGCATTTCTTTCGCACGTGCCAGCGGTGCTTCCCTAAACACCTCCCATTCCTCTTTCACTCTCCTAGCTTGATAGATTCTCACCTACTCACAATCTCTCCTGGTATGTGTTCTTACAAACCTTCATATTTTCCAAAGGCTATTCTTACCCATATCATTTCCTCCTTTCTTATAGCCTCTACATACTTTCATCTTCGCCTCCATCAGTTAGTGATATAAAAAAAATCCCACCAGTTACCCTTCTGAGCACATTCACATCTAAGAGTCTCTCCTTTGCATACCTATGTTAGTACATGATCTAATACTACCCTCCTTGTCATCTTTCCTACTACCCTATGTTTGCT
>JAYMFT010218547.1:0-11391 GCA_038088735.1 Panulirus argus | reverse complement strand
CCCCACCCGATATATCCCCCCTAAAAAAAAAAAAAAAAAAAAAAAAATCTTCCCCCTCTACGTCGACTCCGTCAGGTAAATCCGCTACCCCCTCCCCCCCCCCTTCGCCCCCGGCGTACACAGAGCACCCTGTCATCTTGATTCCCATCCACATCGACACCACTCGAGAGATTTTCCAACGGCTCGGGCGAGGTAATGGCAGAGCAGGGATCCGAACCAACTACCACTGGGAAAAGAGGAGGAGGAGGAGGAAGATGGTGTCGGTAGTGGGGAGGGGGCAAGTGGGACACACCACCCCCCTCTCCCCCACCACTGGGAAGAGAGGGGGGGTAGATGGTGTCGGTAGGTGGGAGGATGGGGGGGGGAGCAAGTTCAGCAGTGGGGGAGGGGGGGGAGTGGGACACATCCCCCTCCCCCACCACTGGGAAGAGAGGAGTGGTGGCCATTCACAGAGCAAGCGGAGAAAGAAGATGGCAGACGACAATAATAGGACGTAATGCCTATGAAGAGGAGGGAGGAGGAGACGAACAATAAAGATGGGTACCTACCTCAAAGACCAGGAGTCCTGATGGATAATAAAGGAAGGAGAGAGAGAGAGAGAGAGAGAGAGAGAGAGAGAGAGAGAGAGAGAGAGAGAGAGAGAGAGAGGCCATGGATGGCGACAGAGCCTACTTACTGCCATGAAAAATGACAACCCGTATCGGAATAGGTACATAACGCTATAAAATCATACCCATATACATCATATATATATATGTATATAAATATAAATACTATATATAAATATAAATGCTATATATAAATATATACTAACCATCTACACAGGCATAAACAAAGAAGTATATATGAAATCCACGGAGGAATTTAAGTAGATGCTTTAAAGCAAACGACCTAAGGTGTGCTTGCCTCTCTCGACCTCCCCCCAGTGGAAACTGCTACCAGCACCAATCTCTGCAATTCTTATTTTCTTCTTAAGTTGGGGGCTCGAGTCGCGGACAAAAGTCCACATCAAGGCCGGGCCTTAATTAAAATATAGAGAGGATTATGAAAGGGGAAAAAGACAAGGTAAGGGAAAATATTTACGAATTCTGGAGGATGTGGAAAAACCTGTCTTTTAAAATGTGCCAGGTTGTAGTTACTGAGAAAGACATGAGTGAGGGTTTATAGTTCAAAAGGTTCGGGGTGTAGGGAAAGAAACAGTCATCAAAACGGCCCACGTTAATACTAGGAAAGACATGAAAGAGGGTAGAGAGTTCAAAAGGTTCGGGGTGTAGGGAAAGAAACAGTTATCAAAATGGCCCACGTTAATACTGGGAAAGACATGAGAGAGGGTAGAGAGTTCAAAGCTTCGAGGTGTAAGAAAAGAAACAGTTATCAAAACGGCCCACCCTTGTGTTGCCACCGGCCACATAATAATCACGTGACGCAGCAGCTTGTCCAGTATAGCTTACAATCACCCTGACCTTCAAGCCCTAGACCTTCCCAGACCCATCCACCTGAAAATATCTCTTGCATGCACCAGTGAAGCACCTTTCTGAGGCCAAATGTAGACGCCTCTACTGCTAAATGGAAGGAGTAACAAAGAGATCTCTCATAAGGTTTCTATAAGCAAATTCCTTCGTACGGCACGGTTGTAAAAAACAAAGTCTTCAAGAGTCACCTTTACGTCCCATCATGTATAGAAGCTGTGTGGAAAAGTATTACTTGTCAATGTAATGGACACAGAACACCTACAACATCTACAGAAGGCCATGGGGTAGACCTCAAACACTTAAGCTCACGCATGAGCAGAATCCTCTTCCTTCGAGTTTCACATTAGTGGCAAAGACGGCAGGTGTAGTAGCCTACTGACGTTGGCCGGTGCCTGAATGCGGCCAAAGAATACCCTAACCACTCAAAGAGCGAGTATTTTTTCCTCTCGTCAAAAGAGCCTTTACGAACAGCTCAAGCTGGGAGATTCCTCCTCCCTCCACCAGGAACTTCAGCGACTGCCCCACAGATCCTGTCGAACAACAGCCACATCAAGGACGCCGCAGACGCCGAAGTTAAGATGCAAACTGACACAGCCTTGAATAACTCTCGACTCCAACACCCATGAGGGCAGCAGTACAATCAAACAACTCTTATTTCCACAAAGCTGAATCCCGGTTGCTTCGTCAAACCATCGGGTAATAGCGATGATAAAATGAAGGCTACTAATTAAAAGAATGCCAATACCAGCTGTCTGATAAGTTGAGGAGAGAGAGAGAGAAAAGAAAAAATAATGTGATCTACACATAATCATTGTCTGATGAAGACTTTAGACCTTACAATACGCATTACATTGGCAGTCACCACCACCTCACTATCTGGGAGACTTAACAAATGCACCCGAGATCTGGCGCTACTGAGCGGCATATAGCTCCTTCATATATATATATATATACTCATTATCAACAGGGCACCTACAGCCTCCAAGTTGCAGTCCACGCAGGAGCAGGGAAATGATGGACTCTTTTGTACTCAGAAGGTCCTCGAAGAAGAGACTCCACTCCTCACTGTCTATAGAAGGTCGAGCAGCGTAACCTCTTGCAGGCGGAGTACGATAAACACACACACATTTATAAATACACATACATCAAGCTTCCAAACGTAAGAAAAAAAAAAAAAGATTTTTTCTGCAAGGAACGTAAGCTGCCGTCTTAATCTCCAGGCTGGAGCCTGGAAACGTAAACAAATGAGTGGCGGCTGGAAACGTCTTGGGGGGGGGGGGGAGACACACACACACACGAAGAATGGCGACTGCGAGAGAGGAAGGCAAAGATGATGATGGCTGAAGAGAGGCTGAGGTAGTGAAGATGCCAGCACAAGGAATAGGAGGGCAAGGAACACGAAGAAGACTTGGACGAAAGACCAAGTTAAGATTTTGCAGTGACCACTATTGAGGGGATATGTACCATGGAAGACGAAGGGAACGGGAAGGAAATGAAAAAGCTTGGAGGAATGGGAAGGAAAGCGACTGCATGGGATGGGGATGGGAAAGAATCATAAAGGGGAAAGAGCCAGTGTGATAAGGTCAGAGTGAATGTGTAGGATGGTAGAGAAAGTGAGAGAGAGAATAAGGGCCTGGCGACAAGGATGGAGTTAATGAAATATAGACAGACAGAGATAGATTGATAGACAGATAGATAGACAGACAGACAGACAAACAAACAGACAGACAGACAGACAGGCACAGACAGACTGATTGACAGATAGATAGACATAGATAGATAGACAAACAGACAGAAAGATAGACAGATAGCCTCCCGTCAATGACAGTACCCGGCAGGCCTGTCCCTGTCAACTGACAGGCCACAGCAGGTCAGGCAGGGCAGAGCAGCAGCCGTGAGAGATGAGGGAGGCGGGAGTGTGGCAGGCGAGTGTGTGTGTGTGTGTGTGTGTGTGTGTGTGTGTGGGAGGTGAGTGAGGGTGGGTGTGTGTGGAAGCGGTACGGACCGTTATCTGAGGAGGCGTGGGAGTGCGTGGACGCAGGCAGGTAGGAGTTAAAAGAGAGAGAAGAGACCCCTTTTGTGACCTCTCTGCAAAATCCTTTTGCGCCACCGCTCCCAAAAGGACGAGTGAGCGGCGGGGCACAATAAACTCACCGCTGACAGAGGCACAAATCAAATCAGGAGCTATGGTGGACGTGGGAGAGAGAGAGAGAGAGAGAGAGAGAGAGAGAGAGAGAGAGAATTTGGAGACGATTTAGGGGTAAGTGGAATGAGGGAGTAAATGTTGGGGGGGGGGGGATGATGTGAGAGCGCTGTGGGGGGGGAGCGGGTGTGTGTGTGTGTGTGTGTGTGTGTTGTGTGTGTGTGTGTGTGTGTGTGTGTGTGTGTGTGTGTGCGCGCGCGCGCGCTAATACTCTCGGTATGTCAAAGGGAGAGAGTTTTACGCTCGTGTTGTCCCGTCTCTTCAACCTTGTGTGCAATGCAACATGTCTTTACACCCATGCATTACTCTCCCTCCCTCCCTCTCTCTCTCTCTCTCCCGCAGGGTCGAGAGAGGGAGGTCCTATCAGCACCCCCTGACAAAAGCAGCTCAAGTGACACGGAGTCGAGACCGTAAGCCGAGACGGCCAGCGTTTAAAGAGAGTGACGAACACCACCCCCTCCCTCCGTCCCTCCCTCCCTCCCACCGCCATCCCCTCCCTCCTGGCCGCCAGGAAGGGGTGGGGGATGGAGGGGGTGGATGTCTCGCGTCACACAACACGACCACTGACCTAACAAACGCACCCATGACTCCAACGCCACCACCTCCAACACTACCACCATCACCTGCACGAATGGTAACCAGCACCACCTTGATTCTAAAGCCCGCTGGTGATTAAGTAACTAGTTACCACTAAGACCCGATTTCTGCACCATCCCAACTGTGTATGCTCCTCAGAATGGCTGCCTGATATTCAATAAACCATCCTCAACCATACCTCATCCCAAAATGCAATACCTTCTTAACCAATGCATCATCACTATCACTAAAAAATATCATCACTACACTGTTTGGCATCCCATCACCACTGCCACCTCATCACCATCCTCATCAATACCACACCTCACTATGCACTCGGCAGAGTTCCTCATGAGAGGCTGGTCAAGAAAACAGAGGCACATGGCAATAGTGGCAAAGTTCTAGCAGTGGATTAGAGAACGATTGGGAGAATGATTGACTGACAGGACACAGAGAGTGGGCATAAATTGCTGTATATCAGAATGGGTACGTGTGACTCGCGGCGTTCCCTACGGATCCGCTTTGAGACCTCTTGTATTTACAATATATATATATATTCATGACTTAAGACATAGGTGTCACCAGCAACATAAGTATATATGCAGACGAAGAAAAAGCTGGAATACAAGTGAAGATTCACTGGCATTTCAAGGAGACCTTGAGAAATTATAAATGCAGACAGAAAAATTGTCAAAAGAACTCTAACACTGACATATATATATATATATATATATATATATATAAAGTGGTTAACACTGGCAGAAAAAAACGGGCTTGTTGTATCATCTTAACAGCAGAGACGCTGTGAAAGTGGTACGTGTGAGAGAGAGATCAGAGTGTTGATAAACAATGACTTAAAACTGAAGTAACAGAGTATAAACGCCCGAAATATAGCGAACTCAGAGAGCACTTGAATTTATTTTTCGAAGTATTAGCTATAAAAGTGCAAATGTTGTACAGAATAACACTGGTTTTGGAAAGAGAATTGTTGATGTGTGGATGAATGGATTACGTTGCCTGATGGGGCAGTAGGTGCAAAAACTATAGAAAAGTTCCAAGCTTAGACCGGATGTCTACATAAGAGCGAATGTGAGTGGGTGTGAACAAGAGCAGCCTGCCATGGGCCAACAGGCCTCTTGCAGTATCCTTCTATTTCAACGCCCTTACCATCTATATCCCAACACCATCGTCATTAATATTTCACCACCACCACCACCGTACCACACTCCCGTCTCAGCCACACTACAACGACCTCGACCAACGCACGTCTCGCCCCGAGATAAGACATTCTCTGGCTTGAAAACAATATTCTGGGAGGCCATCCCCAGAGCACAATTCTATCTCCATCCTTTAACACCCGAGGGAGGCCAAGCTCTGCTGATCTGAATGGCATAACATCACGAGGTCCTCCTCCTACTTTCTAAAACTAGACCTGACCTTTACTGCATTCTGTGGAAGGCACCGACGAAGGAGTTCTACAGTCCTGCTTCTTAAAGGCATTACGTTCTGTAGTGTCTCGCTTGCTCAGGGTACGCAGTTGATAAAGAGAGGCGGTTACAGGTGATTTTTAATCTTAGTAGGAAGCGTTGCCTGGGGGTCTCTTCCGTACTTTCGCGTACAATTTCGTGGCTACACTCGGCTATGGACGATGCTTTAGGCAGTGGTACGCTTACAGATAAACAGCAGCAGCAGCAGTCGCTTGGGACCTAAGAGCTTCCCCCGGGAGACTTGGGACATACGAGTCCTGCCCACCAGGCAGTTGGATTTCAATGGAAGTTCGGTCCATCTAACTCGGTTGACCTCAATGCCCCAGGTGAACCATCGTCTCCCAGGTGACTCTAGCTCCAAAGCGGTAGCTGCTATTCGTCTGCCGGTGCATGGCTGCCCACAGGATCCATCATAACCATGTGGAGTCACGAAATCGTACACATGAATGTACTCAGCCACTCGTAGGTCTTCCTGTCTGGAGGAATCATCGAATGTTTCACCCCGCACTCCTGTCACCTACAGCAGGAGTAACCGAAACATTTGAGCAGTCACTTTCCCGATGGCCAGAACCAGCTGGAAGGCAGCGTGTCACGTCGTGAACAATACTACCATGACTTATTGCAATGTCCGCCGTCCTTTCAGGAGACTGGAGATTAGTCTTGCGTCAACCATTTGCTGTAGGTGGGGAGTTAAGATACAAACATGAACACCAGCATGCAGGAGCGGGTGCGACTTGTATACCAACCTCAGCCAAGGGCTTAAGATGATGGATGAGGTTATCAGCTAACAAACCCCACTGATAGGAGATATGGACGTGACCTCATCCCCTGACAAGTTCCTGCAGCTCGTCACACCTTCGACACCGCTGTATAGCAGAGAAGTAACGCATTCCTGCAACCCACTGGCACCGCCCAGGGCCTCTGCCAAACAGGTGTCGCCTCCCTACAACCCACGGGTACCCCCCCCCCAAAGGCCTCTGTAACGCGACCCAACGGCACAATGACCCAATGGCACCATCAGGAGCCATTGTAACACAGGTGTCGCCTCCCCGCGACCCACCGGCAACATCCAGAAATGGAACAAACACAATTACCCGCCAATCTCCGGATGATCTCCAATTCGCGCTAATGCATCTGACCCGATCGTAAAGCCATTGACACGCACCAATATCTCCTTGGGAGTCGAGCAGTGGTATAATGGCTCTGCCGGTGAGGGGGGAAGGGAGCGATACCTTGGGACCGACGGACCGAGACTGTGGGCCTTGGAGACTTGGCGTGGCTTGCAACTGTTCGACCCCCGACCACTTGGTATGCCGAGAAGGGGAGCGGAAGGCCAGGTTGGAATCACGGGCAAGACCACTGAGGTACGTGAGCCTTCCTCGGCCATGCCCCTCGGGAAGTCCTGGGTTAAGGACGGCGAATACGGACTAAGGACGATAAAGAGGTAGGGGAAAAAGAGAGTCCCTTCTGATGCGCGGGCGTCCAAGAGCATCCTCCTGACGGAACTAAGTTGGGATATGACATGCTTCTAAACGAGCCCTCAAATACGTGGAGATCGGTGTGTTCCTCGTCAGTTGTTCGTCCAGACCCCTCACTTTACACCCCCAACTCCTCCACCGCACCCAATCTCCACCTTCCGCACCCTCCACCACACCCAACCCCACCCTCTATCCCCTCCACCACCACCACGCCCACCAATCAACCCCCTACCTGCAAACCCTCACCAGCAGGACCTACCCCAACTTGGCAGCTTGCCCGGCCCAATGTCAAACACACTGGCATACATTTCCCTCAGCCAAGACCACACCACACCACCACAGAGTCCTCCTACGCTCCTCCACCCACCCACCTGGCTATGGGTTTGCCTCCAGAGGCTATAAACACACACACACACCTCGGTTCCTGACTGAGCTTCTCTTATCATCATCTCCCCCTCACACACCAGCTTACCTGACCTCCTCATTTAAACTAAGCATCTGACCCTAGTCCTCCATCCCTCTACATCCTCTACATTGGGTCTCGTAGTTTCATCTTCCACAGTCGTAGAGCCCCCCTCCCAATAACACCAATCATCACATGCAGTGTTGATGATAAAGTTCAAAATGCATGACCCACTTTTTTTTTTCTAACCATTTACGGCTAAACGATCATCAACTCCTAAG
The DNA here is from genome assembly GCA_038088735.1 of Panulirus argus. Classification (NCBI taxonomy): domain Eukaryota; kingdom Metazoa; phylum Arthropoda; class Malacostraca; order Decapoda; family Palinuridae; genus Panulirus; species Panulirus argus. Next base: position 3,491 of record JAYMFT010218547.1, on the reverse strand, counting down.
CCGATCGAGGTCATGACGGATGGAAAACAACAGATGACTTGATCACTTTGGCTCTGCTGTTGGTGGGTGGGTCAGCTGCAAGACGTCTTCATGACCCACAGTGACCCGTTGGAAGGGCGTGCGGGACGTGACCGTTGGAGCAGCGATAATTACCTGTGACGAGTGAGGTCAAAAGTGAGGTCACCAAGTGTGTGTGTGTGTGTGTGTGTGTGTGTGTGTGTGTGAAAGCTTGCAGTAGTCTGGTGGCTGACAGAAGTACCGTCAGAAACAGCAGCGGAAACACAGCCCTGTAGCAATAAAGACATACACTGCAGAAGTAAGGTCACTCGCTTGCGGTGACCCCGCCTTCAGACACGACTTGCAGGAGTAAGGTCACTCCCGGCTACCGCTTCCTGCGGGGTGAGGGGTGGCTGGCGTCTGAGCACCACAGCTCCACCACCACAGTTTTTTTGCCATAGGATGATGGATGGTGCGGAAGCCGTGGAAAGACGAATTTCCTGACCGGCGAGTGGGACCTTGTGGTGGTGGTGATGCCCCCACTCCACTCCACACACACACACCTCCACTGCCCAGACAGTAACGTCTCCTGACCTTAGACGAAATATATCAAAACACATCAAGACACAACGCCACCACCACGAAACGTGATGGGAGACTTTTCCCAGCGTGCTTTTCGGGGAGTCACGGAGAACCACAAGAATATAGACGACGGTAAGAATGTTAAGTTAATAAAAGTAATCATAGCAAGGAGAGACCGAGTCTACGAGGGAGGGTGGGGATGGTTATTGGAGCGAGGGTGACATGTATTATTATTAACCTGCCTACCTGCCTGCCTGGCCTCAGTGCCTCACATGACAAGCGCCACTAAACGTCCAGTCAAAGTGAATTACTTTTCCACGAAGGACGGATATCACAGAGACGGGAAAGGGACGAACGACGACGACGACCACCACCACCACCACGACCTCCATGGACTGCTGGTCGCGGGAACGCGAAAGCGACAAGTAATTTTGTGACAATCTTATTGACCTGGGTTAATTTGGTGTGAATTGGCGACGGTGGTATGACAGAACGAATCAACCGAAGAAAAAAAAAATATGGCAAAAAGTGTTAATATACTTGGCCAGACTGGAGGATGTGTTGGCATTGAGAATGAAGTGGAGGTGACAGAAGGTAGTGTGTGTGTGTGTGTGTGTGTGTGTGTGTGTGTGTGTGTGCAGGCAAATTTTTTTTTTTTTCATTTTTACATTGGAGGCTCCAATCACAGATAAAAATCCACATCAAGGCCAGGCCTTTATCTCATTATAGAGAGGTTAATAAGAGGGAAAAAGGAGAGACAAGGAAAAGTATTAGAAGAATTTAAAAGCCTGTCTTTCATTATTTGCCAGGTCGTAATTACTGGGAAAGACATGAGAGGATGGAGTTCCAAAGCTTCGAGGCGTAGGGAAAGAAACAGTTATCAAAACGGCCCACCCTTGAGTTGCCAAAGGCCACACAGTAATCATGTGATGCAGCAGCTTGCCAGGTATTGCGTGGTCTAGCTAGGGGCGGGGGGCACATGAGCAACCAGCTCCTGAGAGCAAAAGCCAAAGTAAAACCTATAGAAAAGGGAAAGTGAGACAACATTGTGGCATAGGGTAAGGGGGTCAAGTTTGGAAGTTAGCCTGTGACAGTTTATAAGTCGGACTGCCTTCGACTCTGTCAAGTAAGGATGCAGAGCTACAACCACCCCAAATGTGAGAGCAGTACTCCATACAAGGACGGACCATCCCTCTCTATATATGGAGTAAATACGTGGTATAAACATACAGTGTTAAGAGACGGGGCAACACAAGTGAAAAACTCTCCCCCATTAACACAAATAGTAATTGCACACACACACATACACTGACATTCGAATTTAGGGATCCAATCCCATTTTGACTTCAGGCAGTACATGAGATGTACCCTAGGGCAAGCCCATCGTACAGTAATACTGGGAGACACCCTTGGGAATACTCGTAACACCTTTATCGGCTCCAAGGCAACAGCTTCCACGCATAAGCTGAAAACTATTAAGAAGACAGAGCAATAATATCACTTTCTCTCTCTCTCTCTCTCTCTCTCTCTCTCTCTCTCTCTCTCTCACTCCTCTCCATCTATCTATCTATCTATATCCAATATACATATACGCCGCACACACCGTAGGTCGGCAGAGGAGGCGGTCTTCATCACCACCAGCTCACTCCTGGCGCGTCTCGATGCAAGTGCTTGCCTGCGAATACGACCCACTGCTTTTAGCGGCTAATTCCCACAATTCACGCATAAGAATCTGGACATTCCCCCCCCCAACTCATCTCTCCCTCACCGAGCCAAACCCTCCTTCAGGGAGGAGGGGAATACAGCCGAAGCAAAACACTCACAGAGGGCGCAGCCGAACCTGAACTCCCTCGTCACCCAAGAAGCCATAGAGTTTGAAGCGTCTGTGGCTGGCCCAATGCTAGTTGCTCCGTCATCCGACCACGCCACATATGCAGACGTGAAACAAGACATCACCAGAGTGGGTATAGCACGACGGGGTTAATTTTAGTGGGTATAGCACGAAGGGGGAAAAAAAATCTAACCCAGTGACATTACGAGTTTTCGACATATTTCGAAATGTTTTGAGGCCCATGGGAGGAAGTATATATGAAAAGAGGCCGGGGAAGGATATCACACAGTCCCCCTCTAAGAGCATGCCACATGCCTATATGAGTCAACCTTAAGAATTTCTACGTCTGAAGCTAAAAGATGAGAGTCACTTTAAACTGCCTGGGAACATATTCTCTGACACCTCTGAGTCTTGTCTTCATCAGTGAACCACCCAAGTCCCGTGGGAGTGGGAACCCCCATCATGGGGCTTCCCAATTCGATCCCTTAAGAGAGAAAAAAAAAATAATCCCTCAAGACTTCACACGAGATGAGTGGTCATATTTGGAGCGGCCGGTGTACCTGCCCACTGTGGCGGAGTTGGGCGGTGAGGGAGGTAACAACACACACACACACACACACACACACCTCGGGTGGTTGGTCTTTTCTCCACCCCTCCCTCCCTCCCCCCCCGCACCCACACACACACACACAACCCCCCCTCCTCCTCCCCAGGTTAGTGGAGGGGGAGGAGGTGGAGTGAGGGGGGGGGGAGTTACCTGAGGCGGAGTGGCGGTCACGTCCGTTGTTCTGCCATTCTGACACCCGTAACCTGACCTCCCTCCCTCCCTCCCTCACTCGCTTCCCTCCCCAACCCTGCAGGCCAAGCAGCTCCTGCACCTCCCGAGACCCACCAGCGTTTGTTCCACGGCTGCTCCTCCTCCTCTCTGGGGAACGGTGGACATGGGGTTGAGGTATCCGGGGGTGGTGGTGGTGGTTGTGGGAGTGATGCTACCCGTTGCCTCTGGGGAGGGTCGGGGGGGGGGGTGAGGTAGCACTGGAGGGGCGGGGGGGGGGGGGGGGGGGGGGATACTGGTCACCCG
>JAYMFT010218536.1:0-11391 GCA_038088735.1 Panulirus argus | reverse complement strand
TTGAGTTAAATTTCAGCTATTTACATACAACCACAGTAGGGTCCAGACAAATGAATTAATGTCTTTATCATAAACCTGGCATAAAATTGTTACAATGGATCCCTTACTTTCCAGAGTATGAGTGTTTACACACTTTTCAAGATCTTAAGAATCCAGATTTTAACAATGCAGAATGTCTAAACTTATAATTAAGACCAAATGAGAGGAAATAACAAATTTCAGAGAGGATGGTAACTCTGCAAAGTAAATCTTATTCTGCAAAAAAAAAAAAAAAAAAAAAAAAAAAAAAAAATGCAATTAATGCTGAGAGTCTGCTGGAATATCACTTCTATGCAGAAATTAGCACAGGCATAATGTATTACTCAGGACCGGATTAAGGTTTAGCGGGGCCCATGGCCCATGTAATATTTGGGGCCCCCTCATCCTCTACAGAGACATTAAAAATTCACAAATATGACAAATTTTATATCATATTGCATATATATAATACTATCATACTGTATAACACTGCCTCTGTTCTACTGGCTTTATGAACCAAAATCTTTTTACTTGGGTGGCCAGGTGGGCCCTTCTACAGCTAGGATCCTAGGTCTCGGCCTAGGTGGCTTATGCATTTACCCAGCACTGGTATTATTTTCTATCATAATTTGTTGGATATAGCTTTTTACATTTACTTTATGGAACATAAATGCAATACAATGTGACACTATCGACATTTAGGCAGAGAATAAACTGTGGTAATTAACAATACCCAATAATAAAAGAGTCAGTTACATTTCATAATTATTACTGTGCTGTCTCAAATAAGATTACTTAACTTTATGCTTTCTGTCCTGGATGTCAAAGGACTAGTTATACAATTCTTACTCAAATCTTTATTCAGCTTACCTATTTCAGGTATCCTAACAATAACTGGAAAACTGAAAATCAGGTTCTTAAAAAGTAATTACAGGGATGAAAGATAAAAAAGTGCAATAATGTATACAGTCCAGAGCAACTAACTCACATGCTTTTTGTTTATGACATGTGAGTTCAGCATGTAACATACATTTTGTGCTTAGCATTCACTCACACTGCGATAGTATTCAGCCTCAACTTTACATTTTACTATATATATATATATATATATATATATAAACCTGCACCACTTTACATGCAAAACAAGCCAAAAACTAAAGACATTATTTCTTGATTGTTTTGGTTTATACTAATCCTTATTAGGCCCTGGGGTAGTTTCCCCATATCTATCTTGTGATACTCTTAACATAAAATTTAATCTAAAAGAATAAATGTCTTCTAAGCCCCAACCAGCAAATCCACATGAGCTTCTGAGATATACACGATGACTTTCATTAACAAATGAAAATTAAATGAAGCAGTTCTTATCATTTGAAAATTATCAAAATCACAGAGCCAAAGGTGAAATAAGTCTCTTGTACTGACAGTCAGTGTTGGTGACAAACTAGATTATATACATTATGTTAGATACTGAAAAAAAATTTAAAGCTAGTGTATCAGGGAAAGACTAACAGGCCACAGTTGCCAATGGAAAGCAAATTCTGTTTGAAGTTTAAGAATGCTCCTTTCTGGTAGTAATATGGTGTGCCATATCATCAAACATAACACTGTCCTTTAAACACTACTGTAGTACTGTTCCCAGTTCTTTAACATAACTATTTCCCCTTAACTGCTACTTATGAACTTTCTTTGCCTTTTTGTATTTCTGAGTTACTCCCCAAAGGAAGCCTAATTCTTTTAATACTGTGCATTCTTACTGCTTAGTGCATACAAAGCTGTGCTTGTTTCTGTAACAGGTAACCAAAATGCAACATAAAGAAATAATTTGCATATGTCTTGAGTATGGCTCAATTTATACCTACATGTGCAACGTTCTTCTAAATGAAATGTATGAACGAGACAGAGGTTTACATTTCAAACCAATGTAAGAGACAGAGGTTCACAGTCTAAGATATATCACTTTAAATCAATGTATGAAAGAGACAGAGGCTCACAGTCAAGATATAATATTTCACATCAAAGTATGAAAGAGACAGAAGTTCATAGTCTGGTTATAATATTTTAAACCAATGTTCATAATCAAGATATAACATTCTAAACCAAGTATTATTCTTACATATTAAGAAATCAGAATATATTTCTTTTTGTGAACTGAACACTGATCAGATCTCACAAGGAAACAAAATGAATTCGAGTTGTGGTACAAAGCATGGGTGCAAATCACTATAAAAAAAAAAGAGAGATATCTAGATATCATAACTAGTGGATTCTTGGCATATGATTTTGAAATCAAATAACAAAACTGAAATAATATTACCACTGTGGATACTGTGAGCACTACCAAATGAAAACAAGTGAAATTAATAATCCGAAGCTGAGAAAAACTATTTTTCAAGACATGTTATGAAACAGGATATTGTAAGGCTGATCAGTTTTTTTATCATGCTACTTTATTCAGGTAAATTATTTAATTTGACAAATACAGCAGTACAGTCCAGGACTTCTGATAATAAACTATACAACTTCATTCCCTTATTTACATCTTTAGTTATTTCTTACACCTAAAAATATTTTAAGACTGCTGGAGAGGGGTACAAGTAATAATTTGTCTCTTGCCTTCAAAATGTGGGACAGGAGGGCATGCAACCCCCAATCCTATAGCAATATGCACCCACATTACAATGGGAATAAGTTTATTCCATACTTGAGGAGAAGAAACCATAACAGATAATAATATAATTGAGTGAACTGTTTTAGGAGAGCCTTAAACCATTGCACCACTGTTACATATCAATAACATAATCAGTACAGATACTGACCATGTCACTGTAAAATTAAATGAAGGTTAATTGTTGCTCTGTGGCTGTTTCTTAGATGGTAGGCTGTTAGTTGTCATGTAACATATAAGATATGCATGACAGTGATATGCTGGTATGACAAGTCTTGTACCTGACTGGTGGGATAACTATGGGTCTACCTTCAGTACAGGGACCAGGAGATGCATCCCACTGCACTTATTGGTATTTTGTTCCTGAGTGTGCCCTAACAGGTGTGTCATGAAACAAATAAAAATATCACAGGTCAGATGTTTTACATGTACTGATTAAAGTACATCTTTACATCTATCACTGTAATCCACCATACTGCAAACTACTAAAAATTAAGTTATACATATCAAAAAGTGCATACACTGTATGTCTATTTTCATTAACTGCAACAGAAATTTGTACATGTGCATGCATATGAGTCACTGTAATCACCTACATGTACAGAATGGGGAGGGACTTGCACATCCATGAGGCCCCATTTCTTAAAAATTGTTTACAATGAGGCCCCATTTCTTAAACTTTTTTTTTACTGTCATAATACTTTTTGAACACCTGTGTACTCTGCATTCATAGTTTAATCTCTCATGTTACCCCAATTACCCAAAATTAAAATACTATGTAAGCACTTCCTTTCAGCATTCCTAACAAGCTTCTACTTAATTTCTTGATATGACCTCTGGCTGCTATCCTGGAATCTTTCACAAAACTTTCACTGTCTACACTGTCAAATTGGCTTTGAAACGTGAAGGATGTGCTCAAATCTTCCTGTTTTCCCTTTCTTCCAAGGAGGCAAACTTCAAGACCCTATCCTCTTTCTTTAACACAACTCTCCTAGTTCTTGTACCATTTTCGTTGGCTTCTTCCAGACCTTCTCATTACGTATATATGTTTCTTTAAGTTAGGAGACCAAATATGAGATGCATTTTTCAATTTCAAGTCTGAGTTGTAAACAGCTTCTTGAATATCTTACCCAAGGATTTATATATTTACATATTCACTTCCCAGGGAAAGGGCGGGACCATAATACATATGTACTCAAATTTCCTGCCCAAATTTGAATAAGCCAGTGCTTTCTAGTAGAATATACAGATGCCATATGCAACCACCAGCTTTTACCAACCTATGAAAAAATCCTGAAGCCTCCAAGTTGCCCACTGATCAGCATTGTGGGTAGGCATAGCATAAATCCCTAGTGGCCTCACCCAGCTAATCCAAAGGCAAGAATTTGTGGAGCATGGTAATGACATCCATTTATCATATTTGTACACATCAGGAGAACATAAAAGGTGATTTTGATAATACAGCATGTGGCAGTAACCCTGAGCATGCATGCCAAAGATGGCAGGTGAGATCTATTTGTGGCATGTGGACATTTTTTTCTTTTCACCCTAATAAACAAGAGAAAAATGGGCATAATCATTTTTCATGGATCAGGCTACAGCTTGAGGCAAGTTTTGTCTACTTTAATAATACTGGACTAAGCAAAACTATACAGAAAAACTGATTGTTCAAAAAATGGTGGAACATCACTTTTTGATGGAAGAGAGAGACTGAATATTCTAAATCTAATATTTTTGAGATAACAGTTTACATTCCAGATTTGGAAATTAACATCATATAGTCATACAATAATCATATTATAGTTTTACTGTATCCATGATTATACTTCTTTGGTGAAATCATAAGAGTTTAGTAAAAACCATACATCATAATCAACATATACTCAAAATAATGTTTTGGGTTCTTGGAAGGACACACTTTATATCACTCCCTCGCAAGTATTATTGTTCAGGAAATCTCAGCTTACCTATTCTGCCACTAGATGACAGTGGCCTATCTTTCTATATGTTGCTGATCTTGACCTGAATGGTAGCATAATGATGTCATCAGTAACCATATCAAAACAAACTTAACTGATGAAGTCATAATGCCACTGTTAACCAGACACATAATATTTCAAATCCTGTGAATTCATCATAACACTTGACCCCTTACCAAAGAGAGGAGAATAAAGGGAAACTCTGTTATCTAGTGATGGTTATGAGTGAGTGTGTGACAACTGTCCCCTTACTTGAATGCTGGTACTTTCAGTAGCCAACTGTAACCAAGGAGACTGTTGATACAGTATACCACTGTTCGAGAAAGCATACAAATGTTTTATTTGTCTCTTAAGTTTTATGTATAATTTGATTTCAGAATGCTGACCTTTAAATAAAAGTATAAAAAACACAGGAAGAGTATAGCAAGATGATCAAACTGCTAGTGCCTTATGCCTTGAAAGTATTATTGCACATACTTCTGATATTCTATGGGAAAAAAAAAAGAGAGAGAGAGAGAGTCACTGTTATCACACATGAATGTTGAAGTAACAGTCAAGTATATATCAGGAATCTATTTTGTCCTTTTCAAAGCAACAAAGTGGCTTTGATATATTTATGATATAAGCCCGAAATTTTCACAAAAGTAGGCTACACAGCTGCACTGCACACTGATCAAAAAGGGAAACCCTTTACTGATGGTAAATTTTAGAAATAATGTTTTTACAATTTGCTGAAGACCTCTCTATAGATTTTCTAACAAAAAAGACACTATGAAATTTTTCAGTTATGGAGACTCTGTTACCATGGCTACCCCTTTGAGGGAGTTCCAATTGGAACAGACATCAGAGATACAGATAGACAGATAGATGGATAGATTCAGAATGCACCCCAACTTTTAGTCTGAAATATCCTCAGATGTGTAACTGAAATAACTGATCATGTAGATGGGCAGTGGAAAAATTATCTGTGTAACTATAAGGTCTTTAGTTTTACTCCCAGTGAAAACAAAGGCATAAACACTGTTGCCCTACTGTTATTAGGAGCATGATTCTTTTCACCAAAGTTCCAATCTTTAGGACAAATATTTGCTGTTTCTCAAGTGTTTGGGACTACAAAATGAGAAGAATCTTTCAGTCTCTCCACATTCACAGACTCTGGAGATGGGGATTTAAAAAAAAAAAAAGTGACAAATGACTGGGCAGCAGCGTCTCCAAAAAATGCTAAGTAAGCCTACCTTAGCCTTTTGAGTGTAATTTATAAAGAAAACCTATGCTCCACATTTTTTCAAATATTCTTAATGATGTGATATCCACCACAGTAAAAACTGTTGATCATAATGAATAAAAAAAATCATTTCGCATTTAATGATATGACTTCATCTACTACAATATTGCATTATCTCATTCGCCAACAATTGAAGAGTGGGGGAGAGTGCAAGAAGACTGCCAAGCCATTGTCATTCATATTTACATTAAACCTAGCTGTATGGAAAGAGGAGTGCTATACGAGTGTCATAATGTTTGCACTCATAGGTTATTAAAAAAGTTTAGCACTGTAAGTTTAATACAAGAAGTACCTATTCATTAATCTTTTAATTCTAAGGCATACAAAAAAGGATGTGATGTACATCAATTCTAATTACACAAAAGTACTGCACAAAGGTGTGAAAGTCTTGTGAAATGGATGCATGACAATTCTAGCTTCAAGTTGATAATTTACACACAAAACAAAAAAAAATCTGGCAAAACTGTTTATAGAGCATTTTGAGTATTACGAATAAAAATAACTGTTAGTGTAATTATTACTTATTAGTACTACACGGGAAGGGAGTTTTGAAGTAATTCATGTATGAGAATATTGGTGAGAAAAATGGGTTGGGCAAAGAGTATAGAACATATCCTAATTGGTATTGTGTTAAAAAAAAGTCTGGGGTGAGAGGTAAAGAAAGAACCTATTGCTATCTTGTTCCAGGATTTTTTAAGAAGAACTAATTCATTACTTATTTATCAATTTCATGAACATGGTAAAATTAAGCATTCTCTGTACCAATAACTTCCTGAATAATTGAAGGGGAAAAATTGAATGATACCATTGTTTGTTTGTTTTTCTGTATAAAGAGTAAATGGTGTCATTGTCTGTACAGGAAAACTGAATGGCGCTGTTGTTTTGGGTACTCTGGTTAAGGGAATCATTGATAAATGGAAGTACACTGTACTAAAGTTGGAATTACTTTTGAAAGAGAGATTTGAGATGATAATTGAACTGGATTCAAATAAATTTGAAGTGAATTTTTCTTACAATTCTCCTGCAATTTCTATTAGGATTGGTTTTTTATGCATTTTAAAAGGATTAATAATAATTTTGTTTCTTTTGAAAAAGTAGGTGATTTGTGTATGTAATTTATGGGTAAATGTCTCAGACATTTATGGACAGTATTAGTAACAGGGAAAACTGAAAATAATTCTGCAATACCATTATCATATACCTTATCTGTAATAGCATCTGTTGATGTTTGATATTTTGATAATGATTAAAATCTAAAAATGTTAGCCTTGTATAGCTTACAATTATATATCAGTATATAGATAAACTATAACAAACATATTAAAACTTACACCCTCCATGTTAGGAATGCTGGTCTTTCTTTCTGTCGTTAAAATGGGACTACCGGCCAGGTCATACCATCTTTTCCTTACAAGCACCATACACATACTCAAAGCTCACATATTTTTTCACATAAGTTCCTTTGCCATCTGCTACTCAAACCTCAATAATTTTCTTTACATAAATTCTCTTGCCATCTCCTGTCTGCAAAATCATTTTTAAATGAAATTATGACAGAGTCCACCAAATCTATGGCCCCTTATCTCCAGCAGCATAGGGTTCTAAGAAATTCCAGATTCCTGCCTGACTCTACTGCCAATGATAGGGAGGGCTCAGATAGTAGTAATGCTGGCCCCTCCCACAACCTTTCCCTCTTAAAATAGATGTATCACTCTTTCTATTCACTACAACAACATTTTTGGTCTATCTAGTAACCTTTCTCCTGTTGAATACGAGCTGTCTAGTACCTCTCCTATTACCTTCATTTTCCCTGAGACCCGACTGTCTAATGATGTTCTCACCAGCCCCCTTTTCATATCCAACTATAATCTCCACTTATAATTCTGGTTTAAAGATGGTGTCTATGCTTATTCCAACATCAATACACTTCTTGCATGCTTTGAGGTCCTTCAGTTCCTTAACTATAGGGACAGAGGAGAAAGAAGACTTCCCACATACTCCCTGCATGTTGTAGAAGGCAACTAAAGTGGGTGGGAGGGGGGTGGACCCCCATTCTTGAATTTTAATTTCTTAAAGAGGAAACAGAAGAAGGAGTCAAGAGGGGAGTGCTCCTCCTCCTTCAAGGCTCAGATTGGGGTGTTTAAATGTGTGTGGATGCAACCAAGATGAGAAGGAGAGATAGGTAGTACGTTTGATGAAAGAAACCTGGATGTTCTGGCTCTAAGTGAAACAAAGCTCAAGGGGGGAGGGGGAGAATGGTTTGGAAACATCTTGGGAGTAAAGTCAGGGGTTGGTGAGAGGACAAGAGCTAAGGAAGGAGTAGCACCACTCCTGAAGCAGTTGTGGGAGTGTGTGAGAGTGTAAGGAAGTAACTTCTAGATTGATGTGGGTAAAACTGAATGTGGATGGTGAGAGATGGGTGATTATTGGTGCTTATGCACCTAGGTCATGAGAAGAAAGATCTTGAGAGGCAAGTGTTTTGGAAGCAAGTGAGTGAGTGTCAGCAGTTTTGGTGCATAAGACCGGGTATTAGTGATGGGTGACTTAAATGCGAAGGTGAGTAACGTGGCAGTTGAGGGTATCATTGGTGCACAAAGGGTATTCAGTGTTGTGAATGGAAATGATAAAGAGCTTGTGGATTTGTGAGCTGAAAAAGACTAAGACTGGTTATTTTGAGAATACCTGGTTTGAAAGGAGAGATATACACAAGTATACGTATGTGAGTAAGAGAGATGGTCAAAGGGCAATACTAGATTACGCATTAATTGATAGGAGTGTACAAGAGAGACTTTTGGACATAAATGTGCTACGAGGGGCAGGGGATGTCTGATCACTATCTTGTGGAGGAAAAGATGAAGATTTGTAGAGGTTTTCTAAAAAGAAGAGAGAATGTCGGGAGAAGAGAATGGTGAGAGTAAGTGAGTTTGGAAAGGAGACTTGTGTGAAAAAATACCAGAAGATATTGAGTGTAGAATTTCAAAAGGTGAATGTTAATGACGTCAGGGGAGTGGGTGAGGAATGGGATGTATTTAGGGAATCAGTGAAGGCATGTGCAAGAGATGCATATGGCATGAGAAAGATGGAAGGTGGGCAGATTAGAAATGGTAATGAGTGGTGGGATTAAGTAAAGTTGTTAGTGAGAGAGATAAGAGAAGCATTTGGATGATACTTACAAGGAAGAAGCACAAATGACTGGAAGATGTATCAGAAAGTGCAGCAGGAGGTCAAGAGGAAGGTGCAAGGGTTGAAAAAAGAGGGCAAATGAGAGTTGGAGTGAGAGAGTATCATTAAACTTTTGGGAGAATAAAAAGATGTTTTGGAAGGAGGTAAATAACATGCTTAAGACAAGAGATACATGGGAACATTGGTGAAGGGGACAAGGAGGAAAGTGTTAACAGGTAATGATGAAGTGAGGAGATGGAGTGAGCATTCTGAGGGAATGTTGAATGTGTTTGATGACAGAGTGGCAGATGTAAAGTGTTTTGGTTGGGGTGGTGTGCGAAGTGAGAAAGTCAGGGAGAGTGGTTTGGTGAAGTGAGAAGAGGTGGTGAAAGCCTTGCAGAAGATGAAATCCGGTAAGGCGGCAGGATTGGATGGTAGCGCTGATGAATCTATTAAGAAAGGGATGACTGTTTTGTTGATTGGTTGGTAAGGATATTCATTGTATGTATGGATCATGGTGAAGTGCCTCAGGATTGGCAGAATGCATTTATAGTGCCAATGTATAAAAGCAAAGGGGATAAAGGCAAGTGTTCAAACTACAGAGGCATAAATTCATTGAGTATTCCTGGAAAATTGTATGGGAGGGTATTGACTAGAGGGTAAAAGCATGTACAGAGCATCAGATTGGGGAGGAGCAGTGTGGTTTGAGAAGTAGTAGAGGATGTGTGGATCAGATGTTTATTCTGAAGAATATATATGAGAAATACTTGGAAAAGCAGATGGATTTGTATGTAGCATTCATGGGTCTGGAGAAGGCATATGACAGGGTTAATAGAGATGCTCTGTGAGAGGTCTTAAGAATATATGGCGTGGGAAGTAAGCTGCTAGAAGCAGTGAGAAGTTTTTATCTTGGGTGTAAGGCATTTGTACGAGTAGGAAGAGAGGAGACTGATTGGTTCTCAGAGAAGGTCGGCCTGTGGCAGGGGTGTGTGATATCCCCATGGTTGTTAGATTTATTTATGGATGAGGTAGTTAGGGAGGTAAATGCTATAGCTTTGGAGAGAGGAGTGAATATCCAGGAAGTGAGTTAATTGTTGTTCGCCAGTGATACAGCACTGGTGGCTGATTTGAGTGAGACACTGCAAAAGTTGGTGACTGAGTTTGGAAAAGTGTGTGAAAAGAGAAATTTGAGAGTAAATGTGAATAAGAGCAAGGTTCTTAAATTCAGTAAGGTTGAGAGACAGGTTAGTTGGGATGTAAGTTTGAAAGAAGAAAAATTGGAGGAAGTGGAGTGTTTTAAATATCTGGGAGTGGATTTGGCAGCTAATGGAACCATGGAAGCGGAAGAGTCATAACTGTGGGGGAGAGGGCAAAGGTTCTGGGAGCAATGAAGGCGTGGAAAGAGAGAACGTTATCTCGGAAAGCAAAAATGAGTATGTTTAAAGGAATAGTAGTTCCAACAATATCATATGGTTGCAAGGAATGGGCTATAGATAGGGTTGTACAGAGGAGGGTGGATGTGTTGGAAATGAAATATCTAAGGACAATACGTGGTGTGAGGTAGTTTGATTGAGTAAATAATGAAAGGGTAAGAGAGATATGTGGTAATAAATAGAAGGAGGTTGAGAGAGCAGAAGGTGTGTAGAAATTATTTTGACATATTGAACGAATGAGTGAGGAAAGGTTGACAAAGAGGATACATATGTCAGAGGTGAAGGGAACAAGGAGAAGCGGAAGAGCAAATTGGAAGGGAAAGAATGGAGTAAAAAAAATTTTGAGTGATCGGAGCCTGAACATACAGGAGGGTGAAAGGTATGTACAGAATAGAATGAACAGGAACAACATGGTAACTTGGGGTTGACATGCTGTCAATGGACTGAACCAGGGCATGTGAAACGTCCAGGGTAAACCATGGAAAGGTATGAGGGGCCTGGATGTGGATATGAAGCTGTGGTTTCTGTGCATTACACATGACAACTAGAGACTGAGTGTGAGTGGATGTGGCCTTTTTTCATTTGCTTTCTGGCACTAACTCCCTGACCCAGGGGTTGTTGATGCTGTTTTCTGTGGGGCGAGGTGGTGCCAGGAATGGATGAAGGCAAGCAAGTATGAATATGTACATGTGTATATATGTATATGTATGTCTGTGTATGTATATGTATGTATATATGTATGCATATGTATGTATATATATATGCATGTGCGTTTATGTATATATGTATGTATATGAGTGGATGGATCTTTCTTTGTTTGTTTCCTGGCGCTACCTTGCTGACGAA
>JAYMFT010218525.1:0-11391 GCA_038088735.1 Panulirus argus | reverse complement strand
TATATATATATATATATATATATATATATATATATATATATATATATCATTAAGAGCTTCTCAGGTTTGGTTTCGTATTTTTCCATCTGTGATATTAAAGGTTAAAAGAAGTAAGAATTCATTTTTTTTTTTTGCTTGAGGTGTTGGTTAGCGCCGTGAAATATATGAATTCGTCAGAGGCAACATAGCGTTGGATTGTGTATTTCGTGGGACGTTTGGCCTATTTTACCTCACACTGATGGTTAGAATCGTTAAAATGATGAAAATGGTGATTACTACGATTACTGGGTCTAAACAAACTCTGCTTGAAATATCGCAACCCATTATTGTTAATAACAAAATACCTGAAATTCTGGGATTCTATCCACTTGTTGTATCTAGCCGGCAAAACTTACTATATAGAAGACTATGCAATGTGTGTAATGAAGCTTAAGATATGAAACAATTTTGCAACAATTTATGTTATATAAACTCACTGGGGTCTCACAAGACCTTTGTGACATCTGTAATCCTTTTGCGCTACCGTTCACAGGATGAGCATGGGGTGCTCAATATATATGTGCCGGTGATACCAGTACAAATCAACCTACGATAGTAATATCCATATCGATTATGGTTGATATTAATCATGGATGATAAGGTACTATCACTCTGGTATATGTGTAGCGTCATGTTATACAGAGCATCAGGTGAGGGACAAATGCGGACTATTTGGATGGCCCCAAGTGCCGCCCCACACTTGGCAGCGGGCCCTTGTGGTACCACCCACTCAGGCCCTCTCCACACGCACACACACACACACACAGTCTCCTGGATTCGGAAATAGACACTTTTGTTACTGTTGGCCTCCGTAACTAATGACAATGCACACATTTCTATTCGCTGTTGAACGTCGTATTTTTGTAAACATGCTTCATTATCATATGAAACAGATGCGACACCTGCCACAGGTGCAGACCACCAGCGGGTGTTTAGCCTATCACGAAGCTCCCAGCCCCACCATAGAAATCTTACATTTTGTTTATATCTTTAGAACAATTAGGTAGATAATGATGATTTGTTATGTCGTCTAAAACATTATCTTTTTGATAACAAAACAGAAATATGATAAGTCAAGACCATTTCAAGATACCTGATGTATTCCGAAAAGAATTGAATGACTCTGGAGTTATAAGCTACAGAAATGGCAAGTCGAATCACAGGGCGTAATCTAAGAGCCAGTTAATCATCGAATCCTTGTGGTAAGTAGGTACGTTAGCCATGGTTAATGTCCGGAAACAGAGACTGCACCACAAACCTGTATGTGCCAATAAACACAGATAAACCAGTAAGCCAGGTCGAGGGTCGGCCCTGTGTAGGTGGAAGGCCAAGCCAGACGCCAAGGTACTGTATGTACCACCAACATAGGGGTTAGACTGTAGGCTGGCTTTAAAAGTATTAAATGTGTATATAGGCTGGTGCCATGTGTTCACAGATTTATAAATGTGCCTCTCTCTCTCTCTCTCTCTCTCTCTCTCTCTCTCTCTCTCTCTCTCAATTTATTTTTTCAGCAACCTTACCAATCTGATATTTTCCCATTACAATTTTGTCCAAGTCACCAGATTATAAAACGGCGTTTTCAAGAGTGGTATGATTATGATGTGCAAAGCATTTCCACCATTGTAAGATACCATATTTAGTGACTCATTCATTTTGCTCCTTGAAATAATGTTTCTCTTTTTGTTCACTGTACCGATTATAACACGTTAAAGATCAATTTATCTGACAGATTTATGAAATGATTAATACAGAGCTTTCCTCCTCAGGTAAGACTCGAGGATAAGAGCTGCATTCAGATACTCGTAAGTACCAAACTCTCTCTTATAGCCTTTGTCCCTTTCGCTGGTTGTAGACGCTGACTGGAAAAATGGAGGTTCGAAACATGTGCTCGAATCCTAGCAGAGCTGATGCGTACTTAAGCCTCAACTCTTCCCTTCCCTTGAGTCTTAACGGTAGACATTATTCGGATGATGTGTCCTCGTCAGCTGAGACACAAGCACTCCGACATGGAAGTCTCTTGGCCGGGTACCGCTGCTCGGGAGACTGTGTAAGTCTCTCTCTCTCTCTCTCTCTCTCCAGCGGGTGCCGTCAAGACTCGGCAGCCAAGGGTACTATGGAGTGCTATGACTGAATTGACTCTCAGTGGTGTGTGTGCCAAGAACCTCTTGCAATAACCCCCGGTTTGCGCCAGGGTCCTTATCCACGAAACTTCACTATAAACTTTACTCTGCTCTCGTGGGGTAAACCAGTTTTCGCAGGGAGGGTCAGCTTTGGGATGTGGTGTACTATGACGCGCACGAGTTCCAAGTGTTAAGTAGAGCTTCCCTAACATATGGCTAGTGTGTATTTAGAAGCCACTTGTGCTGCTGCCGCTCTTATTATATGGTTCTGAAGGGACACTCACCTCGACGTGTTACATACATTGTGTTGCTTTGGTTCCGTAAAATGTCACCCTTAAAGACCAGTTCTGGGAGCAGTGTGATCATGCCAGCAGGCTTATGTGCAGCCTGTGTTGTGTGTGTACCTGCATAAGACTGTAGACAACGACCCTCCCTGCTGCAAACCTCGAATACCGGACTCAGCGGGGCTTGTTCATCGTGAAGGCGGTTCACCACGAGCCTCTGTCTTCCTGGTAAGCAGTGCGCATCCGTCTTGGAGCTGCTCCAAGGCATCCCAGGCGTGCGTTTGATCTCGATGACGGAGCCAGTGGAGGGATGTTGTGGCTGCTGCTGCTGCATGCCACTGGCTGCATGACTGATGTCGGAAGTCTTGGTTGTGTGTCATACAGCACATCATCATTGTGACATCACGGTGGAAGACAAGAAGGTGGTGGTGACTGGTGTAGGGAATGGCGGCAGCTGGTGTAGAGCGTGGCAGTAACTTGGTGTAGGGCATGGCAGCAGGTGTGGGGCGTGGCGGCTTGTGAACAGCGTGGAGGCTGGTAGCGCAAGGCGTGGCGGCGGCCGGTGTGGTACGTGGCTTGTGGTACAGGGCGTGGCGGCGACTGGTGTAGGGCGTGGTGGCTTATATAGGGCGTGGTACATGCCCCACTATGGAGGTTCTATTATGGGAGTGTTACCGCAAGGGGTGTGGGAGGTACTGGTGTGGGAGTGGTTCTAGAGGTGTTTTTGGGGCAAAGTTAGTAAGTGACTTGCCGTGCGTGTGGGGCTTTGAGATTCACAGTGATAAGGAGGTACTGGTATCATTATTTAGGGGAAGTACTGTTGTGTAGATTATTTCTGTGAGGGAGTTAATGAGGGAGTGTTGTTGGCGGGGGAACTGATGAGGAGGTATTTTTGCTGGGAATTTACTGAGGAAGCATTGCTGTGGAGTTGTTCTTCATGATGTTGATCTGCATGTGTTTCTAAAAATGCTGCCATGGAGACAACTGTAGAGGCGTCAGCCGTGATAACGCTGTAAGAGCCTTACTGTGGAGGCGTTTCAGCGCTGCGGCGAGGAGGTTCGACTGGAAAGAAGTCTGCTGCGAAGGAATTTTTTGTTTACTCTGTACACGTTATCACACTATTTTTCTAGAACATATCTAGCTGCTAAACTAAATGTCGTTCGCTCGTTAACTTGAGTACGACGGTACGATCCTTGAACACGACAGTCTCCACCCTTTGATAGACGAAAATATCTTAAAGGCGAAGGAAACTAGAGATACATTCTCTCTCTCAACATCTTGGGGCTTTAAAGGTTAAGAAGTGGCTGGCAAGAAAGTTCGAGTTGTAACAGACTTTAAAAGCATTAAGAATCAGAACAAGTTATGAGTGCTGGGAGGGGGGGGGTTGCACCCACGTAATATTTTGACAGTATGTGTACGTGGAATTCACTGCGTGTAATTGCATGAAGTGATGCGTTCCTCCTTATGCGGCATGTGTCCCCAGTAAGCTAGAGCCGTAATAAGTGCTTCCATTAATCTAAGGTTAGGTTATTGCTGAGAAGATGCATGTATCGGCCAGTGTAGGTCGAGACACGTGAGCCTCCCATAACCAAGATTATCTCAGTCTAAACTCTAAGGAATCTGTTTAAGGAAAATGATATCGTGAGTTGATTTTGTTATTTACTTTTGCCCCTGAAAATACTGGGTACTGCTGGGAGAGTTAGTTGAAGTATGGCACGAGGAGTTAACGGGGGCAGAACGAGGGTGCTTCGCGTAACTCCCGACGCCCAAGGAGCGATTGCTCTTTGCCACTACCCTTCCGTTGTGATAATATGGGAAGCAGGATCACGTACGGCAGACGATAATGCCTAAAATCTGCTAACGTAAAGTGCGACGCGTCGATAATTAAGGACCGTAGGCAAGAGGGTAGGGAAGGCATGGTAGTATTTACCGGTGGTAGAGGAAGGTAGGAGTAGTTTGGTCGAACCCGGCTCCGGGAAGTGGCCAGAGGATCTACACCCGAAACTCATGCTGCATTTAGACATGCTCCGCCGCCGGGGCTAACGACCGCCCTAGGTACGTACGTGCACCGAGTGAGTCGTACTGATTGGTGTGGGTGGTAGGTGTACGGGTGTGCGCTGCTGCTGGTGTGGATGATATGTACATGAGTGCAGGCGATGTGTGCTGCTACTGGAGTAGATGTGGGTTGTTAGTGTACAGAAGCTTTCAGTGGTGTGTATAAATGGTTTCTCAGGTCTGTTTTGTGGTTGAGGACTGCGTTGTAGCTGGTGTTTATGAGTAGTGTTAGGTGTGTGTACTGGTAGTGGTCAGTAATCTACGTGGTGTATGTAGGGGTGATGCGTTCTAGTGGTGGCGTAGGTGACAATGGTTGAAGATGGCCGCTGTTTGGATCTTAATGATGTTTAGGCGTAGATGTTAATGATGACAGTTTTCTCTGTACTGCTGAGGGTTGGTAATTATGGAGACATTGGCTGTGTAGATAACAATTGGAATTATAATAATGATAGTGAAAATAGTGTGAGAGTGTACGTGGTGATGGCGATATTGTTGTTGTCGTTGTTTGTGGTGCCGATGGTGCTTGAAATAGTGATGATTTAGACGGTACTGTAGTGGCAGAGAAGATGGTACTGATGAAGATAGTATGATGTATTTGGTAATGAAGAAGGAGGAATCAGGAGGATGTGTTGGGGTAATTATAATACAGACGGAATGGATGGAGGCAGGTTATGTTTGCTTAATCTATAAGAAAAAAAAAAAGCGGAGTTAGTGAGGTAAATAGTCATGGGGTTGAAGTAGTAGTGGTGATGGTGACAGAGTTGTGTTCAGTGGTAATGGTGTAAAATGGGCGAAGGAACGGATAGAGGTAATGTCGTGTTACTGTTCCTGTATTGGTGTAGGTAGTATAATGTGGTGTTGTATGGTGAGAGTTAGTGGTGGTTTAGGTGGTGACGTGAGTAATTATGGGAGTCGAGGTTTATAGATGGCGATGGTGGATTGCAGTGACGGTGTAGGTGTAAGTTAGTAATGCCAGTTGTGTTTCCTGTTGTGGTGGTAAAGATGGTGTAGGTGGTTGGTGTTCAATTCCGTAGTAGGGGGAGGGAGGAGGGCAGGTGGATAGTTACGGAGGTCTTTCTAGGGAGTGAGGGAGAGGTAGAAGAGGGGATGGTTTTGGTGGCAGGGTCTTAGTGGGGTAGTGGGTAGGGTTGGATAGTCTTGTTGGTAGGTTTTTGATGAGGGAGTAGGTAGGTTTGAATGGCATTCTTGTTAGGGTCTTTCTCGGGAAGTTAATACAATTGGATGATCTTGTTGGTAGGGTCTTCCTGGGGGATTGGATAGTTTTATTGTTAGGTTCTTGCTGGGGTAGTGGGTAGAGTTCGATGGAGTTGTTGGTAGGGTCTTGCTGGGAATACTGAATGCTCTTGTTGTAGGGTCTTACTAGATGAGGCAGGGGAGTTGAACCCTTCACTTGGTTGGTAGTAGGAATGGAATCTGTGGGGATGCAGGAGGTTAGTTGGTGGTGGGAAGGAAATGCGTGGAAAGGAGGGAGTTGGGTTGGTAATGGGAAGGAAATGTGTGAGGAGATAGAAGGTCAGTCAGTAGCGGGTAAGGAATATGTAAGGAGGGAGGAGGTGGCTTGGTAGTGGGAAGGAAATTTGTAGGAAGGCAGGAGGTGGGTTAGCAATGGGAAGGGAATAGTCGGGGAGTTAGGCGGTGGATCAGTAGTGGGAAAAGAATGTGTAGCGAGGTAGGAGGTAGATCAGATGTGGGAAAAAGTGTGTGGGGAGGTAGGAGTTGGGTTGGTTGTGAGAGGGAAATGGGCGAATCTAATGGAGTGGCTAATTTGAAAGGGGTGAATGGGGTGAATGATGAGGTAGGATTCTTTGTAGCGGTATTAGAAGGAAGCGTAGGAGGAGGAGGAAGGTTAGGAGGCTTGGCTTAGGAGGTCCGCCACCAAGGTCGGCCGGAGGGGTGAACGCCTACCGTCGTCCCCACCAGGTTAGACCAGGAGGGAGGAAGGCTCATTTGTGACATAGCATCCTGGTTGTTTCTTCGCCTCACAACTGTATCCCTGCTTCAGAACTGTACCCTCTTGTCACAACTGTACCTCACTACTGTATCCTCGCCTCACAAATTTATCCTTTACTCACAACTGTACCATTGCTTTACAACTATACTCTGCCTTACAACTCTTCCCTTACCTCACAATTGTATCCTTTTTCTCACAACTGCCTCCTCGCCTCACAACCTTACCCTCGGCTCACAAATGTATCCACGCCTCATAAATATACCCTTACCTCATGACTGTGGTGTCACCTCACAACTATTCTTTCACCTCCCGACTTGCCTGAAAGCTGCACTCTTGCCTACAACTGCACCTTCGCCTAGCAACTTACCCTTGCTTCATTACTGTACCCTTGCACCAAAACTCTACCCTTAGTCTGGTAGCCGTACTCCTGTTTCACAACTATAGCCCCACCTTAAAACTATACCCTTGCATGGTAACTATATCGTTGCCTTGCATACGTACCTTAGCCTCACTACTGTACCCTCGTTTCACAAGTGCACCCTTGCCTTACAGCTGTACGCTTGCTTCACAGTTGTACCATCGTTTCACAACTGTAACCTCATCTGACTGCAGTACCCTCCCTAGGAACTGTACCCTTGCCTTACACCAATACTTACGCCTCACAAACGTACCCTCGCCTCCTAATTGTTCTCACACCTCACAACCTTACCCTCGCCTGACGTCTGTGCCCACGCCTCACAACTGTACCCACTCCTGTACCTTCCTTCATAGGTATCCACCGCTGCTGCTGGTGTACCATCGTACCGTCGCCTGGCCAATGCATCATTCTCTTGAAATCGTTATCATCAAAAATTTGCTAAAAGAGTTTTTCTCTTTTACTGATTAGAGTCACGTTGTTAGAACTGTCTTTCCATTGTCACTGTCGGTATTCGATCTTTGTCACTTGTCATTTTGCTGTTGTTTTCACTCTTTCGTCTCGTACCTTTGTTACCTTTACCTGTCTACCTGTGGTACCTGCTCTGTTGTTAGTTTAATGACTGTATCCTATTCAGTGCTGTCACTGTTGTTGATACTGTAACTGCACCGTTGTAACTGCCGTCCCTTCACCATTAGTACCGCTGTCACTATATTGTTGACACTACTGTCAGTGCACCGTTGCTACTACACTGTTGTTACCACTGCCACTACACTATTGTTAGCACCGTTTCATTGCAGTTACTGCACTGTTTCACCGTGCTCTCTGCTTTTTCGTTAATACCATTACCACACAATTTCGGCGTTTTCGCTGCACCACTACAAAACTATTAGTGCACCGTTGCTACTATTACTGCACCGTTTTACCGCAGTCACCATTCCATCGATATGCTTTGTACCACCTTCAGATCTCAGGATGTCAGTCACACCGTTGTCTCAGCCGTTTCCTGTGGTACTTGTTTCAGCTGCAAATACCTCTGTTTGATCGATATTTTCATTGCCATGTATTATGTATTCACTGTTGTCACTGATCCGATTCTAGCGTTGTTGCTTGGACGCTATACGTGCCACATTGGCTCGCGACCGTTACCATAACCACTGTTGGTGTTTACTATCGTAAATGTATTCTTGAATCGTTGTTACTGGCTGTATTGCCATCAGCAGTGAGCGTTTGTCACTGCAATTCACTGCGGTAAGTCTATACAACACTGCAACGCCAACGGTCATACATTTGACTAGAAGCTGGCGGTACCATGCGAGGCATGTTTGCCACAACCTCACCCTTCAAAGAACTCCCACTCCGCCTCCTCCAACCATAACTACCTTACGTATGTCTTGTGTAAACCATCCTGGAGAGCAGTAGAAATATGGTACAGTGTGGTATGTATCGATGCACTGCGGACTGCGAGCATCCAATACCTCCCATACCTTATGCAGTGTTCAGGGGAACGTTTAAACCCCTTTCGTCCATTGTCATGCATAAAGTAATACATGTATACATGCCTGGCTTTTGAAGTATGTTTTACTTTATTTGGTGTTTTTGACATTTTTCGGGCTCTGGAAGATTGTTCGATATAGAAAACTATGTGCGAGGTGTAGGTGCTATGTGGTACAGAACCGCTCAGGTCATGGGTGAGCGGCAGGGCGGAGAGGAAGCCCAAGCCGGAGCCAGTCTGTGGACCGGGACCCGGCCGCCGGTAGACCTTGACTACGGATCCTCACTGCAGCGGCAAAAAATAGTGGCGAGACGATAGGTTCAGCAGTCGCCCTCCCTCCCTCCCTCTCTCTGCCTGCCTGAGCCAGCCAGCCAGCCAGCCAGCCAGCCCCCTTCGGCCCTCACGCTGAAGTTTCAATCTCCTCGTGTCCGTGAGGCCCTCTTTTCCATGCTCTTGAGCCTCTCTCAGCCAAGGCTGGTTGATAGTGAAAGTCTTAGCCAGGCTTGCATCGTCTCCAGATCGTCTTAATCTACATAATTTTTGTCCTTAAGAGATCAGGTTATATATTCATTTCATGAGACGTGGCACAACTGCAGCTTGTGGCTGTCGGTGCTGTTGATGGTACTATTCAGGGGTGTGTGTATCCTAATATGGTGCATGGTGCGGGGCAGGAGTAGGGGGAGCATGGGGCGTGACGGTTCAGCAGGCGGCTGGGGAGCGGCGACTGTAGGCCTAACCGGGCGGAGGAGCTCCGGGGGTCCGCGGCACCAAAGGGTTTAAATAGGTGAGTGTCGGTGGGCCGGAGTTGTTGCCCACCACCGGCCTATACCAGCCCCCTCCCACCACCCACAACCGGCCTATACCAGCACCCTCTCACCACCCACAACCGGCCTATACCAACCCCCTCCCACCACCCACAACCGGCCTATACCAGCCCCCTCCAACCACCCACAACCGGCCTATACCAGCCCCCTCCCACCAACCACAACCGGCCTATACCAGCCCCTTCCCACCACCAACCACCGGCCTATTCCAGCCCCTTCCCACCACCCACAACCGGCCTATACCAGCCCCCTCCCACCACCCACAACCGGCCTATACCAACTCTCTCCTACCACCCACAAGCGGCCTGTACCAGCTCCTCTCACCGCACACAACCCACACGCTCATGTTCAACCACAAACGTTCCTTCAAAACACCAAAACCTACCGAGGTTGCAGACTGATCATTCCTGGGGTCTCCAGGCAACATATACATGTGTATGGGGAACAGTCCGGCTTTTTAATTGGCTGATCTCTCCGTTGCATCATCAGTTCAAGGTAAGTGACGTCACCACGGAGGGGAGCCAATGAGCGCGCGCCTTGACACGGCCCGCCATTCATTGGTCACCATACACAACGTTGGTTGTGCAAAGCGTTCGGTGACGTTTCCTGTCTATGCGCCAATGAACGGGTGGAGGGTAGGCGCTCCGCCTACCATTGGCCTACGAATGTGACGTGGTTGATGACGTGTCGGCCATGATGGGTTGGAGTAGGCCGAGCTCCACGAAAAGGGTTAATGTTAAAAGTGTCTGGCGTGGTAACAAGTGGAAAGCTATGTACTGTGCAGTGGTGGTGATATGAGAGTGTGTCTGGGAGCGTACTGAGTGCTCTAGAACTGGACCTGAGCCGCAGCTCTGTTACGCCTTACGTCTATATCGGTCATGCCAGTGAGCCTACAAATGAACTAAATGTTAATAGGTGGGTTTTTTGAGAAATGTTGTGGTGGTGTTGCAGGGCGCTTGGAGTGGGTGTGTGTGTGTGCGTGGCGGGGGAGTGCGCCGTGTGGGCCTCTGGGCTGTGTAGCTGCCAGCCAGCCAGGCCGCCCCCACGCTCTAGGCTCAGTCCACGCCGTAAGCCTAGCGAGCCAACCGCAACCGCGCTGGTTGCAACATTTTTGTGATTTGTTGCAGTCTTGTAGCGTGGTGTCTAATGAGACTCAGTGTAGAGGTTCACGTTCATAAGGAGACGACGGCGTCGTGAGGTCGCCTGATGGTATGACAAGGTAACCCGCCTGCAGGAGCAGCTGAGGTCGCCCTGCTGCAGCAGGAGCAGCAGCAGCAGCGTGCAGGCCCAGCCCTCACCCACCACGCCCGCTGCCCTCGCTCCTGCAGTCTCCTGCTCCTCCCTCCCCGCCCACGGTGGGTGGCAGCATCAGCCAAGTACTCTCCTCTTCCGTCGGGCGGCAGGAGTACCGTGGTCAGCGGGCGGCGCGCTGGAGCGAGGAGCCACAGGTCTGTCTGTGTAAGGCTGGCCTGCACGCAGCCTGTATACCACCCTGCTACGACACCAGGCCCTACCCTGGTGACGGGGCGCCTTCTTATAGCCAGAGGTGTAAGTGTGGTGGTGGTGATGGAGTGTTGTGGATGTAGTAGACCTACCGAGCAAGTCCGCGAGTCGCACATGTGTATCTCCCGGCGCGCGGCCTCCTCCCACCAGCCATCTCACCTCGACACATGCAGTGTAGTCCAGTGTTTTTCTTTCACACAACACACACACACAATCAACAGGAAACACCGTAATGTGAATTATGTTCATTTGAAACATTCATTGAAGACTGGTCTCACCAGCATCATATGTGTATATTATCTGGAGAATCATATATCGTGTATAATTACAGATATCAGTGTGCGTGTTTGTGTGCGATGTCTGTAACACGCGCAACAGATTCCTGTCAAGTGGATAACGTGAGCACGTGTTGAGACGAACATGTAGCTGAATTAGCTGATGCAGGGAGAGAGAGAGAGAGAGAGAGAGAGAGAGAGAGAGTGAGAGGGAGAGAGAGAGGAGGGTCATGAGGAACACCAACACGCGCAAGAGTCAAACACCATTTTCAGCCAAGATGATGTTTGTGTTGAGCGTAACTAACTCCCCATGGTCATCCATGCCGCCTATTAGTACTCATATATATATATATATATATATATATATATATATATATATATATATATATATATATATATATATATATAT
>JAYMFT010218514.1:0-11391 GCA_038088735.1 Panulirus argus | reverse complement strand
TGTATATATATATATATATATATATATATATATATATATAGAGGCTTCAATCACAGACAAAAGTCCTCATCAAGGCCGGGACTTAATTGAATTATCGAAAGGTTGATGAAAGGGGAAAAGAAGAGACAAGTAAAAGTAATTATGATTTTTGGAGGAAGTGAAAACCTATCTTTTAAAAAGTGTCAGATCATATTTGTTGGGGAAAACATGTGAAGGTAGAGAGTTTCACAGCTTCAAGGGTTACAGAAAGAAATAGTTATCAAAACAGCCCACTCTTGCAGTGCCAGTTGCCACACAATAATCATGTGATGCAGCAGCTTAATAAGTATTGCATGATTTAGTTAGTGGTGGGGCCACACAAGCAGCCAGCTCTTGGGAGCAAAAATCAAAGTAGTACCTATAAAAGAGGGAAAGGGAACCAACATTGTGGCTTAGAGCAAGCAGGTCAAGTTATGAAGCTAGCTGGGGAGAGTTTATAAGTCAGACCACTTTTAACTTGACTTTTGTCTCGTAAGGATGCAGAGCTAGAACCACCCCAGATGAGAGAGCAGTACTCCATACGAGGACCTGATGAATCCTTTGTATATGCAAAGCATTTGTTCTAAAAAAAAAAAAGAAATTTCGACATCTAAACAGGACTCCCAGTTTCTTAGAGACAGACTTAGCAATGTTCGTATTGTGGGGTTTCCAAGATGGAGTGGTTGTTACGGTAATGCCAAGTAAGTTCATTGAGACAAGAGGGAATTACAGAACTGTCAAAAGAAAGGGGAAAGTTGCAAGGAATTTTTGGTAGAGAGATGTGTAGAAACTGGGTCTTAGAGGCATTACACTAAATCAGATTTTGTCTACCCCACTGAGATAACCTGTCCGAGTCTGAGTTTATTGAGGAAGTTGTGTCAAGAAGAGATGCAGATCAAGTAAGAGAAGAAGGAGTAGAATTGAAGGATGTAGAGGAATGCATATCACAATAACCAAATTCTATATTCCCCAGGATGTGTTTATGGATTTTGGTGTGTGTATTGTAATTACTTGTTTTTAATTGCCTATTCTTCCAGTATAGGGAGAGAGCTCTGCACTTGTGATGGGAAAATTTGTTGCCCTCAACCTTTCATTGTAGCTCAGCTATGTTTATTCAGGTAATATCTTAGTTTTCATATCCTGGACTCTTTCATTTAAGTCTTTGTACTGTAGTACATTGTTAGTTTTATTATAATTTTGAGTATAATGTATATAGATATATTGTTTTTTTTATATTTTGATGGATTTTTTTTTTTTTAATAATTTTTGTATGTGATACATATAAATATACAAATAGAAATATATGTGTAAGTTTATTATATTTTGATGCATTGATTAAGTATAACTGATCACTGCCTCAGACCAGGAAGGCATATTACTGGTACTAGATGCCTTGGTATTGGGAGGGTCAGTGATGGTTAATAGTAAGCCAGCACTTTGGTGATTGTCCAGTTGGAGTCCTTTGACCCAGGTAGCTGTCTTTTCTTTCTGCATTACCTACATGTGGAGGACTGCTGGCATTCTGTCCAGAAAGATCTCTCTTTGTCACACATAACACATAACTCACACAACTCATTCTTCCTAATTAGATTTTCATGTGGTGAGTGCTGTGTGTTAGCTCTGCATTTTGGAAAAATGGTAGGAGCAGTAGATAGAAGTAGTAGGTAGGAGCATTAAGTAGAAAAATTTGGTAGAAGTAGTTGACAGGAACATTATCTGGGAGCATCAGGTAGGGGTATAAGGTTGGAGCATTAGATAGACACATTAGGTAATAGTAGTCGGTGGGAACATTAGGTGTGTTAAAGGTGAGGCACTAAAGGCAAAGAAGTGGCAGTGGAGTTCACCAGAAATGGCGACTCTTTTGCCATGGCCACTCCTTCATAGGAGTTCCCAAATGGAGCAGGTGTCAGAGATATAGGTAGTTAGTTAGATCATTGCTTTTTCACACATTTGGTTTTGTACTTATTATAATTTTTTCATGTTTTTGATAGAGTTCTTCATTTGTGTTAAAAGTTTTTATGCTAGAAACATTAGTTATCTTGTTTTGCTCTATATTTTTATGCTTATTTTGAGAGGCATATTTGGTGTTTTCCATATGATCTGATTTTGACTCTGTAGTCAGGAATGGAAAATTTTTTGGTAAAGAATGTTTTTTCTTTTGAGTTTTACCTGAAATACTTTGTAATTAATATTTGCTTCTATGGTATGGGATAATTTCTTTAAGAAATTGCTATCAGTTGATCACTCTTAATTATTCAGCTGTATGGAATACAGTACTGTAAATTATGATATATCAATTAATCCGTGTAAGATACTTGATCATCTTGATTTTTAATAATAATGTTGATTAATTCCAGCATGTGTTAATCTTTGATTCTTATATGAAGTAGAATAATTTTTCATTTGCATGAGCATGACTTGTACAAAACTCTGCTCTTTAGTTTTAGAGCTTTCACATTTATTTCCCCTGAAGTATGCCACATCTGAAAACATCAGACTGTGTTTTGTCTTTTAGGAATCATTTAAGTCCATTGGGGTACTTCACTGAAACTCTGCTTAGAAAGGGTGAACTTAAGGGTAAACAAATTATTCTGGTAACAATCTGTGATGTTTATAACAGTTCCCAAAGTAAGTTCTGTAATCGAGAGGACCGTATAAATGAATTACAAGGACTTGAGATTAGAAAAGTTTACTATCAAACTCACTCCCCATCTCTTTTCCCCTTACTTTTAAGTGCCCCTCAAACTACCGTTTACTAACTCATCATTACATAGTCTACTTTCTAAGATTTTGCACCATCAGTTACACTATAACTTATGTTAAGAAACTACAGGACTAGATTTTGTTCTATATTTCTAATGTTTTAAGAGGAACTTCCTTTTTGCACTATATTCTTTATTTTTAAGTAGTAAATTTTCACTGAATGCTAACCTTTCATGAGAACTTTACTTTAGAATAAGATTTTAACTATTAAAGAGATAGGTTTTTGTTACCTTTGTTATAGGTGATCCTTAAGCAGAGGTTCAGTGGAGATTTTTAACCTCATATTTGCTGATCATGTATTACATATTAAAGTTTGTTTAGAAACTGATTACTTTGTTATCTTTTTCATTGTTTTTTGTCTCTGAATAACCTAAGTGATTTTAATGATTTTCAGAGTATGCATCACAGATGTCACAAGATTTAATTGACCTGCATGAGTCAGAGCAGAAATATGAAAGGAAAGCTCATAGCAGTTTAAGTAATAATCAACCAAAACCACTCTCAAGAGAATCTCTTAAATTGGATTTACAGGTAAATATTGTTACATATTGCCTGACATCAGCCTTGTACAATGAAATTTCTAATACAGCGATCTATAGTTTGAAAACATCCATGGTTTAGAGAAAAGAGCAGCCTAGTCCAGCAAAATTTCTATGGAAAGGAAAATTGCCACTCTACCATCAAGTGCTATGATCATATGGAACTCCACAGTCAGTTACTGTACCTAGTGACTTGTATCTGTATACATGTTCATATATACATACACTTTTGGCTTATTTTCATGAAATTTACATCAAAATGTAGTACAGCAATATACTAATCAGTCATCAAGATTAGGAACATGTCTGTCTGTCTATATGTCTGACACACATTCCCCTCAGAACTCCCTCAAGGGAGCGGCCATGGCAAAAGTGTCTCCATAACCAGTGGACTCCAGTGTTGCTTCATAGCTTTTAGTGCCTCACCCTTAACAGGCCACTGGCAGAGGGTAACTGTAACACCGAATTTCTAAAGGCTCCTCCCTAATGTTTCTACCAACTACTTCTACCTAATGCTCCCATCTAATACTCTTACCTACTACTTTTTCCTAATACTTCTACCTAATGCTCATGTCTAATTTTCCAGTGTATTACTTTTATCTATTGCTCGTACTATTTTGTCAAAAGGCAGGGCTAGTGCACAGTGCTCAACACAGGAAAATCTAGAATTACAGAGAATGAGTGGTGTAATTTCATTGTTATCAAGTGTTATGTGTGACAGAATGCCATCAGTCCATGTTTGAGTGAGGCAGAAAGAAAAGACAGCTACCTAGATCAGAGGAGTGCAACTTGACAACCAATGAAATGCTGGCTCACTGTCCAGCTGTCACTAACCCTCCAGGTACTCATGCAGGTAGTATTGGTAATATACCTCCCTGGTCAGTGGCTGCATATCAGCTACTACTTGCAAGATTAAGAAACTAAACGAGAGTAGAGAATGATATTATATAATCAAAGAAGAGATTGCTTCATGATGATTTCAGCTATGGTCAGCTATTGTAAAGGTATGGGCATGCGCCAGTTGTAGTGACTCGTTTTTGTATATACCTGTATATTCATGTTTGTGTTACACCACTGGTTCAATGCAGTTTACTGTAAAATGTTATAGGCTAATATATGAAATAATTGTTAAGAGAAAGAAACTAAGTGAAAATATAGAATGTTATTATATAATCCATTGAAGAATTTACTTCCTCATGATGAGTTCAAGTTTGGTCAACCATTGTAGTAGCATGGGCATTCAGCTAACATAGTGACTAGTTTTTGTATGTACATACATATACATTAACGCTCACCTTACACCTATGGTCTATATGGTTTACTGCAAATTTATTTGAGCCATATCTAAGACAATTATTAAGATTTAAAATAAACTATGCAAACATAGAGATTGCCTCGAAATGAGTTTAGCCATGGTTGGCCATTGTAACTGCAGGTCCACTTACCCAACTTTATGCTGTTGGTTTGTGTGTTTTACTGCTAAATGTAACAAAATGATATATAAAACTAAGACTAAGAAGCTAAAAAGAATGGAAGATGTTGCACTTACAGTCATGTATTCACAGCAAAATGTTACAGAACAATATCCAAAACAGTTGTCATGACTAAGAAACAAAAAGAAAATAATCGAAGAAAAGATCGCTTCCTCACGATGAGTTCAGCCAGTGTTGGCTAATTGTAATACTGTCAGCACACAGTAAAGTGAATGATTAATTTTTTGTATGTAAATACAGGAACATTTTTGTATGGTGAGGCCACACAAGCAGCCAGCTCTCAGGAGCAAAAATCAAAATAATACCAATAGCAGAGGGAAAGTGAACCAACATTGCTTTCCTCCCACACCATGTACTTACAACACCTTCTATAGGTTATCTCTATCAGCTCTGTCGTACACTTTCTCCGGATCCTTAAATATCACATACAAATCCTTCTGTTTCCCACCTATTTCTCACATATTCTTCAAAATAACTCATAATCCAAACATCCTCTACCATTCCTAAAGCCACATTGTTCCTCCTCAATCTGAAGTTCTGTGCATACAGTCACATCTCATTCACCACTTTCTATTGTAACTTACCATGAACACTCAATTAACTTATAGCTCTTTAATTTGATTATTCACTTTTTCCCCCTTGCTTGCCTTTATACGAAATCAGGTATCTCACCATGAGTCATACAATCATTGAAAATGCTAACTAACCAGTCAAGAAC
This sequence comes from Panulirus argus, assembly GCA_038088735.1. Lineage (NCBI taxonomy): Eukaryota > Metazoa > Arthropoda > Malacostraca > Decapoda > Palinuridae > Panulirus > Panulirus argus. The sequence goes on along the minus strand of JAYMFT010218514.1, from coordinate 5,860 downwards.
ATAGTGTCATCCTTTCTTAAGTAATTCAACTGCTTCCCCATCCACTCCAGCTGCTTCACTGAACATCATCTGGTACAAAGCTTTCACTACCTTGTTTCTTTTCACAAAACCACTTGCCAGTGACTTTCACTTCGTCCTCCTCCATACCCAAAATAAAGCCACATATGCCACTCTGTCACTGAACACATGTAACAACCCATGTAATGTCCCATCAGAATGCTCATTGCATCTCTTCTTCAACTCAGTTCTTCCTGTTACCACTCTTCATTTGCCCCTTCACCAGTGTTCCTGTTAGTTCTCTTGTTTTTCTCACACTATTATCCTCCTTCCAAAACATTTTCTTGTTTTCCCTGAAGTTTGCTGATACTCACCCCAGCTCTCATTTGCCCTCTTTTTCAGCACCTGTACCTCTCTTCTGACTTCCATCCACTTCCCTTATACATCTCCCAATCACTTGCACTTCTTAATTGTTAATAAGCTCCTACACCTCTCTTTTGTCTCCCCTTGGCAAGTTAATTTCCTCACTTCACTGCTCATTACCCTTTTTCACCTGTCCACCTCTCACTTTCTGCATGCCACTCACTTCACATGTACATGTAAGCAGAGCTTCCCTAAACACCTCCTCTTCCTCATCCACTCCCTGAGCTTCATTTAGTCTCACCTTTTGCAGTTCTACACTCAATCTTTCCCTGGTATCTTTTCTTACGAGCCTCTTTTTACTTTTAATCTCTCTCACATTCAAATCACCCATCACTGATACTCGATTGCTGGAATCAAAACAGCGAACTTCCTCACAAAGCTCCTTCCAGAAGACTCACTTTTCTTCTTTAGTCCTCTCACTTTTAAGTGCATATGCACTGATAATGACCTAACTCCTATAAACCTCTTTCATTTTTACCCACATCAGTCAGGCTTACTTTGTTTTACTCATTCATACTGTCCCACAACTCCTGCTTCAGCAGCATTGCTACCCCTGCCTTTTCTTTCACCTTCACAGTAACCCCTGGCTTTACCCCAAGACAATCCCAGAGCATTCTTCCCCATTCCCGTTTAGCTTCGTTTCACTCAGAGTTAGAACATCCAGGTTCCTCTCATAAAACATATTCCTGTCCCTCCCTCCCTTCTTGTCTTGGTTACATCCACACATATTCAGACACCCCAGCTTGAACCTTCAAGGAGGATGAGCACTCCTTGCTTGGCTTATTTATATATTCCAGCTTAAGAAATTGAAATTACAGAATCATTTCTCATTAGTCCTCTCACTAGATTGGTCTCTCAAACACAAAAATACATCATTAAAACCAAAATAGTAATGTTATAAAAAAATTTCTCTTATAAAGTGAAAGATGGCCATACAGATATAATAAAGCAACCAAAAAACAAGTGATATTGATCTCCCTCTTTCCTAGGGAGAAATAAAGTTGTAATGGGAATTTATTGGTAAAGATGTCTTACCATTGCACTCTCATATCCGTTAGCTTTTTTCTCTTATATTTTTCTAAATAAGTGGATGTGTATAGTGTAAAAGAATATATGGAAAGTATAGTACATCATATCATTTTGTCAGTTATACTGTAAATGATTTGAAACATACACCACCTCTAACAATTGATATTAGGTATGACCTCCATCAGTTTCTTGTATTTTCTTCTATAATTTTCTGAATATTTAGATACTTATCAATTTGTGCATTTGGTAAGAACCTACTGAAAAGAAATGTGTACAAGAAATATGTGAAAGATACAATTTAGTATATCATTTTATTGATTAAATATTGAATGTTTTGAACTAAAGGATGTGGAAACTAGGTAAGAATTGCATCTCGACACTACAAAGCCTTGAAAATAGCCAATGCGTAGTAGAATAACAGTGTGAATCATTCGAAATTGCCCAATTTGTGTTCAGATGAGCTGGTAGAATAATATAATGTTAAAAGATTTCTTGCCAATCTAAGAAGAAAAATTTATTTACTCAAATGCTGTCATCAGATCAGTCTTCCAAACATGGAAATACATTTTACCAACTGAAATACCTAAATCCTTTTATGAAAAAAAATCTTCCAATAAGTGAGAGAAGTTCATATAAGAATAACTAAACAACCAAGAAACAAGTGATATGGCCTTCAACCTACCCAAGAAGAAATATGTGATAGTTGTGTATTGGAAAAGATGTCTTACCACTACACACACATCTCCTTTACCGGTTTTCTCATATATTGATCAAAATATTCAGATGATTATTAATTCAGTCACCAAGTAGGAATCTTTTGAAGAGAATTTTGTATAGAAATACAGTGTATGAAGAGTGATTTTTGGAAAAGATTCATGCCCATGCACTCAAGTAGTGTACTGTTATAGTACAACTTGAATATACAGTAATGTAGTATTATGCAGTAGAACTATATATTTTAAAAATCCTTCTTATGGTGCAATGTTATATGCTTGAGGGAATTGCATGAGTACATTAGATTGGGCAGCTGTGTTGGTATGGGGAGGAGTAGATGGTTGCACTATTTGCAGTTGCTGTGTACCACTTGGCCCTGGATAGGGAGAAGAGGTGGTGGAGGATAGTTATATCGTAGGGCGCTGCTTGTCTACCCTGAAATACCCCAATGCCCATAGGCAGAGTGAACAAGAGCCAGCAAAATGGACTTGGGGACATAGTCACTGCCATCAGAATCAGGGTCATCAATATCATCCTTAGAGCTGGATTCACAATGTGCTAAGGTATCATCAGGCTCATTGTCATCAAAGGCAATGAGTAGATGCTGGTCATATGCAGACATATAACTGGACTGAACAAATGTGGTGTATTATAGAAGCTTATATGGTTTGATCGAGTAAGTAATGAAAGGGTAAGAGAGAGGTGTGGTAGTAAAAAGAGTGTGGTTGAGAGAGCAGAAGGTGTGTTGAAATGGTTTGGACATATGGAGTGAATGAGTGAGGAAAGGTTGATAAAGAGGATATATGTGTCAGAGGTGGAGGAAACAAGGAGAAGTGGGAGACCAAATTGGAAGTGGAAGGATGGTGTGAGAAAGATTTTAAGCTATCGGGACCTGAACATGCTGGTTGGTGAAAAGCATGCATGAAATAGAGTGAATTGGAATGATTTGTTATATTGGGGTCACCGTGCTGACAATGGACTGAACCAGGGCATGTGAAACTGTGGTTTCGTTGCATTACATATGACAGCTAGAGAATGAGTGTGAGCGGATGTGGCCTTTTTTCATGTTTCCTGGCTCTACCTTGCTGATGCAAGGGGCAGTGATGCTGTTTCCTGTGGGATGGAGTGGCACCGGAAATGGATGAAGGTGAGGAAGTATGAATATATACATGTGTATATGTGTATGTGAATGTACATATATATATTTATGTATATGTATATATATGTGTATGTATGTGCATGTATGTATATATGTGTGTATTAGTGGATGTGTCTTTCTTTGTCTGTTTCCTGGTGCTACATCGCTAATGCGGGAAAAGGCAATCAAGTATGATAATATGAAAAAAATTATATAAGTGACGCAACTGTCACATCAGTTGCCAATTGTATGAGACCAGACAGTGATATGATGCTTGTGTCTTGGTGTGCAAGAGTATTAAATAAGAGGTGTTTGTTAGACTCAAAAGAATTTCCATAAGCAGTTGGTAAGTCTATGAAGATGAAACCCAAAAAACCTGGAAAACTAGAATCTTAAGGATTTAAAGCTTGAACAATGTGGGAATTTGTAAATCATGTGGTAACTTCTGAAAAGATTGTAGTTGGTCAAATTATGGAGCACCTGCTGTTCTGTAACCAACTCTGCATTAGACTTTTTAGTCTAGTTGCCATAGGATGATAGGTGTGACAAAGCATATCACAGCAGTTAGAGCTTTATGAGAAATAGATAACCACACATTCCTAAGGAATTGGGCTGAAGCCCCTCCAAAGTAACAACAGAATTTACATTATCAATCAGCCTGTTTAAGTACCTCCTGGAAAAAACAGTCATCTTTCCATGAAGCTCACTCCAAAAGTGCAGTCATCTTTTTCCTTTAGAAAGTTGATACTCTTGCCAGGTCAAAAGTTATTTAAGTTGAAAAGACTGGTTTCTTAGATAGATAAGGAAGAGTGTGTGTAGAATGGATTGAGAGTCCAAGGTACTCCTGAAAGAGGTCAGAGTCCAGTTAGAGGATTTGGAGGACCAGTTAAGCATTAACAAAAATATTTATTGGCTTTAAAGTCTTAACTTAGCCATTCATTTATGATTGATGGCTTATGCAAGGCAATCTAGCCTTTGGAGACAGATAGGACGTGAGCCACAGGATATTACTGGGACACTGCCTTGTTGTCGACCATAAGGAGTGATACTCTCTCTCACTTCTTTAGCTAACTGGCCAAACCTTTCTTGTAATAGTGTATTTTCAGTGAAGTGAGTAGAAATGTGTGCATTGGGAGACCTACTGTAGCAGGATGAAATTTGGTAGTGGTGTTTGTAACATGAATTGAGAAGTAAATTTGGATATTTCTGTTCTGCTTGGAAATGACTTTACTTCATTGCAAATTAAAATGCAGATATGATTTTAATAAAGATATTTCCTTGAAGATATTTGTAATTTATGTACTGTCTTGCATATATAGATAATGGATTTGGAGCAGAACTATCAACATTCTTAGGTAGGACAATGTTTGAGTTGTTAGAAAATAAAGTGTGAAATTGAATTTAGGGTGTTTTGAAAAATATAAAGCGTCAAATCACATAAATGCAGGCGAAAATTTGTTGTGTGTTTTAGATAGAAATCATATAATTATTTTTTCCCCATCAGAACCTGACGATTAGCAACAGTGCAGATTCTGCAAATGTCAGTGGCAGCAGCCCAACGATGGATGGGAACAGAACAGATGAAATTTTTGGTGAAATTGACATCAATCGTCTCAGTATTGGAGTGTGTTTAGGACATGGTGAATTTGGATCTGTATTGAAAGGCATTTGGTTAAGTCCCTCTGGTGATAAGGTAAGATGATTTGAAAAAAGTATCTTTGCCTGGTATATTAGACTTTATTGGCTAACCTCCAGTATTAACACTTGTAAAAGTAAGAACAGAGGAAGGAGCCAAATGAATATTTTTTCTTGAAGGCACAAGCTGTGTTGTCTGAATATATTTGTCTGTAACTAAGATGGAAAGAGAGAAAAGATGTGCTGGGTTTAACCATTTTGGTTTCACAAATGTATTTGTATGGTCAGTAGTGTCAGTATTAAAGATACATTATTTGTCTTTTCCCATCCTCAGTTAAATCAGATGGTTTCGGTATGTAGAGATGCTTTATGTTGTAAAAAACTATAGTTAGCACCAGAAAAGATCCTGGAGTGTCTCTGGCATTGCAGATGTAGGGCTGATGGTGTCAGTATAAAGGATGTACTTATGTAGTTTGCCTTCTCCCACTCCTGTTTAAATTGGGAGATGGGCTTTACGGGTATGTAAAGATGCAATATGTCACAAGCAACTGTAGATAGCACTGAGAAAATATCCAAATGTTTGAAGAGATGAAGATTGAAGTGTCAACATACCAGTGATTAGCTTAGTCATCACTTAACATAGGTTGAATTTTTGTACTGTATAGGTTCAGATAGGTTAAAATGTCTGTACTTCACAACTTCTTTTCTTTTAATTCTTCTTGATATTTCATATTATTTGATGAGTAACACACTTTTTTTGATTTGTCAGTAACCCTCTATCCTGGAGACCTTACTTTGATTTCCAGGCTCATTACCAAAATGGATGTAATTCCACTTCTTGACTCAGTGAACATACTTGGTATTACTGTAACATCCAATCTTTCTTAGAAACCCCACATTATGGGAATAGCTAAGGCTGCCTCT
>JAYMFT010218503.1:0-11391 GCA_038088735.1 Panulirus argus | reverse complement strand
ATATATATATATATATATATATATATATATATATATATATATATATATATATATATATATATATATATATGTAAGTACTTTCCTTCATTACATCCTCAGACAGAGTGGGAAAGATAGAAGTTTTAAAGTCGATTAGATACACACAGAAAACAGTGAGGCGCGGCTTCACTAATCCCGGGAAGAACAGGTGGTCGGTAAGGTCTACTGATCTGATCTGACACTGCAGGTGGGCGGTGAGGTCTAATAATCTGCCCTGACATTGCTTACCTTACTCCCTTAACATGGTGTACGGATAGGGTTATTCTGGGTAATACTTCTTAACGATTATTTCAGTTAACAGTTTGTTACATCTAAAATGGCCAGAGGACATATCTACATTATGATCAAATGTGCCAGAGATCAAAAATGATTCAATTACATTTCTTTCACTGAAACAGTTTGATTTATCCATGGTCATAGCTCCCCCGTCGACATGGTGTTCAAAGGCAGCTTTATTTTGAAATAAGCAGCTGCGCTGTTGGGCCGTCCTAACACTATATTTATGTTGTGAGATCCTAGTGTTCAAATCTTTCCCAGATTGTCCAGTTTAAAATTGGCTACAGTCTTTACATGGGACTCTATAAACAACATCTGTATTATTTGATGGTCTATTTTTGTTGAGGATTTTCTTGATGGTGTTGTCTTATTTGAATACTACTTGTAAATTAAGTTTTTTGAAAACGTGAACACATTCGAGAAAATTCTCATGGAAGGGAAGAACCAGGGTTCTTTGGGTACTTAGACGTTCTGCCTCATTGCTTTGGCCACTACAGAGAAGCTTCCTTGCAGTATTGTGACACTGGTTAAGTATATCTATTGGGTATCTTAGCTTCTGTCTAATGTACTGACGTAACTTTAATGAAAATGTGATTATAAAGAAAAAGTTTTGCGATCTCCTACGTGATACTAACACGTACTGTGAAGAGAGCAGGGATCCAACAACAACAACAAAATAAAAACAGTAGAAAATTCCATAAGGAGATAAAAAAGATTGTTGAAAGGCAGGGAAGATTTTATCAAACAATTTTCAGCACAGAACTCACCAACACCATACATGTACGGCTTAATGAAGACCCACAAACCAAACAATCCTCCGAGGCCCGTTAAAAACTGTATAGGATCTGTTACATATAGCTATCCAAGTGGCTAATGACGTTACTCTTTCCTTTTGTGGGTACCATTTCAGATTCATTCGTGCAAAACAGTGAGAATCTGGTAAGAAAGATGAAATCGCTAAATATGAAGTATCCATATAGATTAGTGAGTTTTGATGTGAAATCGTTGTTCATCAACGTCCCGGTAGATGATGTGTATCTTTCTTCTCAGACATCTTGGGAAACTAAATCGAGGGCATCCCCAGTAAAAACATAATCAAACTAATAAGACTGCGTATAGATATTCATCTTTTGTGTTTGAGGGCAAAAATTATACACAACAATTCGGTATGGCCATTGGTAATCCCCTTTCCCCGGTGTTAACAAATATTTTCATGGAGTATTTAAAGGCCATTTGCTAAACACTATAAAGGAACGAAACATAGTTTGGCTCCGATATGTGGACGAGGTACTTTGTTTTTGGCTTAATAATTTACCCAATGATGAATTTCTGCATAAATTAAACTCGTTAACTCCCTCCATAAAGTTTACTCGAGAATTCGAAATGAATAACAAGTTTCCCTTTATGAATGCAGAGGTCATCAGGGATAAAGGTATCTTCAAAACTAAGGTTTACAGAAAACCTACATATATACTGTTTACGTCCACTATTATTCAAATCATCATATTGATGTAAAAAGCTTGGTCTTCACGTGTATGTACCTGCAGACATACAGGACATCAGATCCTGAATTTCTAGATGATGAACTGAAAATGATTCACTTCATTGGAAAGGAGCTAAGATACCCAATAATATACTTAACCAGTGTCACAATACTGCAAGGAAACTTCTCTGTAGTGGCCAAAATAATCAGCCAGAACGTCAAAGTCACCAAAGAACCCTGGTTCTTCCCTTCCATGAGAATTTTCTCGAATGTGTTCACGTTCTCAAAAGACTTAATATACAAGAAGTATTCAAATAGGACAATATCATCAACAAAGCCCTCACTAAAAACAGCCCATCAAATAATACAGATGCTGTTTATAAATTCCATGTAAAGACTGTAGCCAATTTCATATTGGACAACCAGGGAAAGATATGGAGACTAGGAACTCACAACAAAAGTATAGTGTTAGGACGGCCCAACAGAGCAGCGGCTTATTTCAATATTAAGCTGCCTTTGATAACCATACCGACAGAGCCAAGACTACAGCTAAATCAAATTATTTAAGTGTAAGAAATGTAAATGAATCATGTTTGATCCCTGGCACATTTGATCATTATGTAAATATGTCCTTTGGCCATTTTAGATATGACAAACTGTTAACTAAAATAGTTAGTTATTAAGAAGTATTTCCCAGAATAACTCTATCCACACACCATGTAAGAGGAGTAAGGTCAGCCAAGTCAGGTCAGATCAGTAGACCTCACCGACCACCTGTTCTCCCCGGGGATTAGTGAAACCACGCCTCACTGTTTTCTGTGTATCTAATCGACTTCAACAGTTGTATCTTTCCCATTTTGTTTGAGGATGTAATAAACGAAAATACTTACTGTTTTAATTTTATCTTTCCAGTGGTGATACTGCAGATATATTGACGTCATTTTATCTGCGTCGATAGCTTAAACTCACTGGAAAGCCTTCGTTACCGACTCCAAGAAACTTCAGGCTTAAGATTTACAGCAAAGCTGAGTAACAATGGTAAGATTCCTTACTTGGATGTAATAGCGAGTGCCATAACAGGATCTCTCTTCACCGACGTTTACAGGAAGCCCACCAACCAAGGTAAATGCAGGAACGGAATAAGTGAATACATTCAGAATTACAAGAAAAGTGTCATTCGTGCATACGTGAGGAGAGCGATCAAGGTGTGCTCAACCTGGCAATTTCTACTGCAAGAACTTCGACGTGTCTGGCAAATGTTAATCAAGAATGGATATTCAGATACTGAATTTGATACCATCTTGAATAAAATGCTGGAGCAACATATCCTGGCAAACAGACAACCTCAACGTGACAGCATTAAAGTCTACTACAGGAACACATTTACGACTTCATATCGAAAGGACGAGAAGGTTGTTCGAGATATTGTGGCCAGAAACTACAAAGCGTTTGATGAAGACAAGGATATCAGTCTAATGATATACGGCAACGACCCGAAAACATGCTCATTCGTAATGAACAACAATATGGTAGGTCGCTGTGGAAGTATGAATCGTACCGATGTGGTATATGAGTGTCCCACCACATAAAGTACACTGGACATACAACCTGCACCCTGAGCCGCAGCCTCTCGCTCCATTTAGAATTAGGTGGGATCAAACAACATCATGAACAGAAGCATGGAACGAGACTAACGAGAGAGATTTTAGTGAACAGCACCAAAATCATTACTAGTTGCAGTGATCGGAGGAGACTGCAGGTATTAGAAGCAATTCACATTAGAGAGAAAGCACCTCTCATCAACATCCAGACAAACATGACCACCGCCATACAGCTCTTTGATGGTCCGCCAGTAGGACGTAGACGGATGGTACACGTCATTGACCCTCCATAAGCGACCGAGTCCGCCATCCCTGTACAGCAGGAATACGGTTCCACGTTAAGAAATGTCAGAGATAATTAGAAGAGCCCATCCTGGCCTCACCTCCACATCTGTGCAGTAATGATCTCGCTTGACCTACTTAGTGTATTTAGTGATGGATTTATAATATTCCTATCTCGTGTAATATTGTTTTCTATTTTTCCTCAACTGTAGGTTTTTCTATATTTGTTTCATTATGATGTATTTAGATTGTTACTCATACTATCCTTCTTTATTTTCTTAAATGATTTCGCTTTTAGTGTTTTCCTTACTTTAATGTGCTGTGTGCTGTGTTTTTCAGGGTGCTTTTATTTTGTTTGTGTTTTCCAAATCATATCCTAGTTTTGTGACGCAGTTTTTTCTTTTTGTAGATTCCTGATGATGCCTCTGTGCAAGCGAAAGCTTGAATGAAATAAATGATGAACTACGGACAACTGGTGTTTAAGCACCTACCTAATGGTATGATAATACTGAGAAAATTAGAAAACATAAGAAGATTAATAACTCCATATATGCATATCGTGCGTGGAAAACTCTCCTACCTCTGGCACCCATTCAGCTTTTATCAGTACCCGTAACTGCTGCAAGCGCGTTATTCGTAAGGTGAAGCTTTCCTTTATTCAAAGGATGTGCTATAACCTCTCCTCGTGATCCACGGATAAGTCTTTCTGGTCTTTAGCTAAGGGCATCTCCAACAACAACAACTTCTGTCGCTCTACCTTTCCCTCACTTTTTCGTCCTGACGTACTATAGCTGTCTCTCCCGATGACAAGGCAACTCTCTTTGTTTCCCATTTCTCCTCTAACTTCACCTTGGATGACTCTAACATTCTCTCACCCACTGATGCTCCTCTTCCTAATCCTATGACTCTTCCTGTAATCTCTTATCGGATTGCCTGAAAAGTGCTTCTTTCTCTGGACACAAGCAAGGCTTATGGTCCTAATGGCATCCATCCCCGTGTGCTGAAACAGTGTGCCTCTTAATTTGCACCTGTGCCGGCTCGCATCTTCCCTTTCCGTTTAAAAACCAAAACTTTCCCTTTTCCTTGGAAACATATTTTAGTACATCCCATCTCTAAGAAGGGTGACCGTTCTGACCCCTCTAACTATCGTCCTGTTGCTTTAACATCTACCATTTGCAAAGTCTTTGAATCCCTCCTCAGCTCCCATATCCTTAAACACCTCGATAATCACAGTCATCTATCTGATCACCAGTATGGCTTCCGTAAGGCGAGATCCACTGGTGATATTCTTTCCTATCTCACTAATGCTTTGTCATCATCCCTGAAAGATTTTGGGGAGTCAAGTGTAGTTGCCCATGACGTATCTAAGGCTTTTGACAGGGTATGGCATCGAGCTCTCATCTCTGAGCTCCCCTCTTTTGGCTTCCCTCGCTCACTTTGCTCCCTGATATCTAGCTTCCTCTCCAGCCGATCTATCCCAGTGGTTGTTGATGGATCAGCCTCTCACCTTTTCTCCATCAACCGTGGTGCCCCTCAAGGGTCTGTCCTGTCCCCTACACTTTTTCTCCTTTTTTATACGAGTTTCTCTCTTCCACATATGATCAAATGCACTCATACACTGATGACTCAACGCTGCACTCATCCACATCCTTCAATTCTGCTCCCTCTTCTCTCACTCGATCTACATCTCGCTTTGGCACAGCTTCCACAATAAATTCAGACTTGGACAGGATATCTCAGTTGAGCACACAAAATCTAGTTAAGTTTCATGCTTCCAAGACCCAGTCTCTACCCATCACTCAATCGAAAACTCCTCACAGCGCTCGTATCTCCTTTGACGGTTCTGTAATTCTATCTCTTGACTCTATGAACATACTTGGTATTACTGTAACATCCACTCTTTCTTGGAAACGTCACATTATGGGAATAGCTAAATCTGCCTCTAAGAAACTGGGTGTCCTGTTTAGATGTCGTAACTTCTCTTCTGAACAGTTGCCCCATCTGTATGAGGGATTGATTCGTCCTTGTATGGAGTATTGCTCACATTTGGGGTGGTTCTAGCTCTGTCTCCTTACTTGACAGAGTTGAGTCTAAAGCAGTCTGATTTATAAAAAATGTCCCAGGCTAACTTCCAAACTTGACCCCCTTGCCCTATACTGCAGTGTTGATTCACTTTCCCTCTTCTGTAGGTATTAGTTTGGGTTTTGCTCCTGATAGCTGGCTGCTTGTGTACCCCTACACTAGCTAGACCACACAATACTCGGCAAGCTGCTGCATCACATGATTATTGTGTGGCCATCGGCAACTCAAGGGTGTGCAATTTTGATAACTGCTTCTTTCCCTACACGTCGAAGCTTTGGATCTCTCAAACTTCTCATGTCTTGCCCAGTAACTATGACGTTCATTTCAAAAGACATGTCATTCACTTTCTCAAAAACTTGTAAATACTTTCCCTGTCTTTTTTCCCCCCATTTCTTAATTCTTTCTATTTTTCAATTAGGGCCTGGCCTTGATGTGGACTTTTGTCCATGACTGGAGCCTTCAACATAAAAAAAGAAAAGATACAGTGCTAGAAACAACCCAGATGTGAGAGCAGGGCTCCATACAAGGACAAATCAATCATCTTTATAAATGGAGCAGCTGTTCAGAAGAAAAAAAACAGGACTTCTAGTTTCTTAGAGGCAGATTTAGCTGTTTCCATAAAGTGGGGTTTCCATGACAGAGTGGATATTACAGTAATACCAAATTTGTTCATTGAATCAAGAAGTGGAACTACAGAACCATCAAAGGAGAGAGGAAAGTTGTGAGGAACTTTCAATAGAGAGATGGGCAGAAACTGGGTCTTTGAGGCATTAAGCTTAACCAGATTTTAGCTACCCCACTGAGATACGCTATCCAGGTTTGAGTTTATTGAGGAAGTTGTGTCAAGACAAGATGCAGATCAAGAGAGAAAAGAAGGAGCAGGATTGAAAGATATGGAGGAATGCAATGTTGAGTCATCACCATAAGAATGCACTGAGTTATTTGTGGAAGAAAGGAAATCACTGACAGAAGGGTGAAAAATTGTAGGAGACAGAACAGAACATTGAGGACACCACTGTTGATTGAGGATGGGGAAGAGGCAAATCCATCAGTTATTGTATTTTTATGTTATTATCAATTTTTAGTTATTACATCACTACTTAAATTCACCTTTGTAAAACTGATATAACACATTCTGGTCTTCACACACAACTCAAAAATTTCATCAACTAGATATCATCTCAATTTCCAGTAAGATTCTGTTACCTTTTTAATACTCTGTGAGAATCAGTTTCTCTCTTTTTTCAATTGGAACGCGAACATGATGCCAGGTAGGTCATTTGTTTTAGTCATGTTTTATCGGTCACCTAAATCGAAACTAATCCCTGCTGCTTCACACGAATAATACTCTACAGCTGCTGTACTGGTTTTCTGAAACACCCACAATTGTAGGTCCCAGGGGAAAGGTTTCTACAAGCATTTTCACTTTGAAACCTCTAGTGCTCGTGTTACTCACAAATGAACACTTTTTAGTTTTTCTTGTGTGCTGATTAGACTGTTCTCTTTTGTCAATATATCTCATGTATGTCTATAAGAGGTGAATTTAGACTTATGAGCCAGCAGGCTCATAAGTCTTGATTAAAGTCAAAAATAGAACGCTGCATACCTAGACATGTTCACCCCACCATATGTTTTTAATTATTGTTTTGGTGTCCCAGATTAACCAATTTTTCTGCCTTTATTTCATTGCTGGCAGTCCCAACCACATGCGACGTAGGAAATTTTGATCATTATGTATACGTTTTGCATCATACAGTAACTCTGTATTATCAACTGGACTTAAGGGAGGTACAACCTCATAAAGGAACTTCTTGCTTTAGAAGAGTCCATCATTTCCCTGCTGCTTCATAGAGTACATTTTCCATGCTGCAGGAGCCTCATGAAAGGGGTCCTAAGGCTGTGTAATCTTGGTGAAAGGTGACTGTTATTTTCATTATTAGCCTTTGTGATAAATCGTAAATGGATGACAGAAACAGTATTTAATCTTAAAATCTAGTTTGTTGTGTTCATTTACAACTAAGACTTTTATTTTTCACCTGTCCTATATGTTCATTATCTGGAATAGTTTACCCTATAGTACATATATTTCTATCTTGTTTTCAGGTGGATGAAGCAGCTAACTTTTTGGTGAATCCCAAAGTGATTAATCATGCAAATGATCAAAAATCAGCTTTTTTACGTAAGAAAGGGCTGAGTGAAGCAGAGATCCAGGCAGCATTTGCTAAGACCACAACAGCTATTTCAACAGTATGTGTTATTTCCTTGTTAATGACCGATAATGTAAGAGAGCCAAAGGAAAGCATGCATATAGAATGGAATTGAAATATCATACGATATCTTTGTAAATTACATTTTGCATAATCATCAAAACAGGATTAAACTGCTTTTCATTTATTTTCTTATCAGTTTTTAAAACATTCCTTATTAATATTGTGTTCCTAACAGGAGTTAAAGAATGAGCAAGGAAAATAAGAGAAAGCTTATTCTCTTGGAAGTGATAAGCCAGATCCCAATAATAACTTATTGGTATTTCAGCCATCTGTTACTAAGGATGGTATCCCACTGCATGAACCACTGCTTGCCACCATCTCCTATTAGGGAAGAAGGCTTACATCATGAGTTCAAATACGAATTTAGAGAATACACCCAGTTCATCTATTTCCCTGCTCTAAGCTCATCTCAGCTATATCTTCTGATTGTATATACAGAGCATCTTCTCATCGATGCTTTGTTTCTGTGTATGGCGAATGTCTGGTTGGATTGCTACTTCCAGTTAAGATATTAAGGAGGAAAGGGCCTATAAATTCTAGGTTTGTGGACTATTGTTGGACCTTTTTTTTCATTTTTTTCTTCCCTTTGCTTGTATATCAGTTTGAAATTGTTCTGTAGAATGTTTTTCCTTTGTGAGTCATAGTCAAGATGTATTTTGTTTCTTTTGCATTTCAATCTTTCTGTCTATATTTTTGACTCCTGTTCCCAGTTGGAACTCCCTCAAGGGGGTGGCCATGGCAATAGAGAGTCTAAGTGGTGAAGTCCAGTGGCACTTCTTAGCCTTTAGTGCCTTACCCTTAAAAGGCCACTGGCAGAGGGCACTCAAGTGCAGTGTTTGCAGAGGCTCCTACCTAATGTTCCTACTGACTACTTCTACCTAACACTCCTGCCTAATGTTCCTTCCTAGTACTTCTACCTAATGCTCCTGCCTAAATGAACCTATCATCTACTTCTTTCTCAGCTCCTCCCATTTTGATGAAAGGTAGCACGAGAGCATAGTGCTCACCGAAGGAAAATCTAGAGTTACGAAGAATGAGTCATATGTTATGTTATGTATGAGTAGGAGAGATTGTAGGTTTGTGGACAAAATGCCAGTAGTCCACATGTGGGTGAGGCAGAAAGAAAAGACAGCTGCCTGGGTCAGAGGAGCACATCTTGACAACTACTGAAGTCCTGGCTCACTACACAGCCATCACTAACCCTCTTGTTATCCAGGTGGGTAGTACTGGCAATGTATCTCTTTGGTCATTGGCTGCCTACCAACTCAGTCTATATCTGTGGGGCATTCCCTCTTGTGGTATTCAGAGGTCTGCCAAGGACATCATATTCCACTGATCGCAGCTTTATTTGTATAGTACTGTAGAAGTTCTCCACCTGCCTCTGTTAGCTCTACACTCTTTTTCCTTGATCACTGGCCAACAATTGTTGGGAAGATGAATTTTTAACTGTTGAAAGACTGTTGCTTATGAAGGAGAGAGGAGGCCATGGAGTGTCTTTTTTTTTTTATCTCAATCCCTCCTTTTCCTCTTTATGCCATTTTATTTTTTCTAGACTAGTTTGTAGTCTTTTATGAAGGAATGGATTGGGTTTGTTTTTTAAATCAGGACTTGAGCTGACAAAATTAGTCGTGTTCCTTTAAAGAAGACAGTGGCAAGCAGTGGTTCATGCAAAGTGATCATGTCCATAGGGACAGGTTATTGGCCTATTATTCTCAGAAAGTGGGGCTTTCTCTCATTTTCATTGCTCACCAGCCTTCTCTTTAGGAACAAATAGTTAATTGTGAGTGCAAAACTTTTTTTTTTAACAGGGAGTAATACAGAATAATGAGATACCACATCCTGGCCCATATTCTGGGCCACTGGTTCCTGCCTATACAGTTTCAGCTCCCCCTTCCTTATGGTTAAGGATTCGAGATGTTAGCAATTTCGTTTTTTTCTTGATGGGTGCATCATATGGCTTGTATCATATATATCAGGTAAGGCCTTATTCTTTATCACATTTGTTATCACTCACTTTCAAAGAAAAATATCTAGAACATCTCAGAACATAATTTTCATAGAAGCAGGTGCAGTGCTTGAAAAATAAGCTGAAGGCTTCAGTGTATTGGATTACAAAACACATTATTGGCTTTATAAAAAGTGTTTTTGTGAGGTTAATAGATTTGCTTGAAAACATTGGGCTAAGGACTATTTTTCATGCCAAATTTGAATCTGGGGTTGAAATATATGTTGAGGGACATTAAGGCCTATAGATAAGTAATTAATGGTTACCCTTTTACAAGGTTGTGTGATTATTAGCTTCATATTTATTGAGTATTTTTTGCCTTGGGGAAGGATTGTGAGATATTTTCTGTGATTGATTTCAAATATAGAAGCATTTCATTCTGTCAAATTTGAATTTTAAAAGTAAAAGGTTTTAGGCAAAAAATTCCCTGAACTCTTATTACCTACAGTTTTTGGTATTTTTGTGAGGGTAATAGATTTGCTCGAAAACATCAGGATAAGGATTATTTTTCATGCTGAATTCAAATCTAGGGTTGAAATATATGTTAGGGAACATGAAGTCCTGTAAATAAGTAATAGATTGTTACCCTTTTTGAAGATTTTGTGATTATTCATTTCATATTTATTTGGTATGTGTCACCTTGGGGAAGAATTATGAGATATTTTCCGTGATTATTCCAAAATTAGAAGTATTTCATGTCTTTCTCAATAACTCTGACCTGGCTCATTTCAAAAGATAGGTCTTTCACTTTTTCAAAAATTCATAAATACTTTCCCGGTAATTTTTTCCCCGATTCTTAATTCTCTCTATATTTCAGTTAGGGCCCGGCCTTGATGTAGACTTTTGTCCATGACTGGAGCCTTCATCATGAAAAAGAAATGTCATATTTCAGTTTTAAAGCATAAAGGTTTTGGGGCTAAAAAAATTTCCTGAGCTATTGCCTGTATTTTTTTATATTTTTTGAGGGAAATAGATGTCCTTGAAAACCTCATTAGAAGACTAATTTTGGTGCTGAAATCAAGTCTGGGGATGAAATATATATTGGACATTAAGGCCTGTAAAAAGGTGATTAATAGTTACTCTTTTATAAGATACTGTGATTATTCGAGTTTTAATTGTTGGGTACCTGTTGGCTTAGGGAATCATTATGAGATATTTTCCATGATTATTTCAAGTATAGAAGTGCTTCATTCTGTCATGTTTTAATTTTAAACAATGGAATGGATGAAGGTGATCAAGTATGAATGTGTACATGTGTCTGTATTTACATTTATTATTATTATACTTGATCGCTGTTTCCCGCGTCAGCGAGGTAGCGCCAAGAAACAGACGAAGAAAAACCCATCCCCCCGC